>JAAMXY010000210.1:3574-22559 GCA_019677205.1 Pinguiococcus pyrenoidosus | reverse complement strand
GTCTAAAGGTACTTGCCGGACAGATACAAGGTGCTAGTTGTTAACGGGACCCCCTGTTAAATATATGCTGGTGGCAAAAACTAAAAGGAATGAATCTCCGACGCAGGAGACGACAATGAACGACAACGACTGAGTTCTTTGTATGTGCACCCCGATCTACCGTTGCAGAAAACGTATCGCTAAGCACACAATGCAGCATACATGAATCGATTGTACCTTGACATCGGGTCCACCAAAAAACCCGCCCTGTTATGCTAGTACCCAGAAGGACCCAGTTTCCACAATACCACGCTTGTGTGCCTGCTGTAGCCTAATGGGCACTTGCGGAGTATATACCTGTCTATAAATCGACTGTTGCTCGTACAGCAAAACAAGTCTGACGTCAGTGACGGACTATTATTGGAGAAACGGATAGTTTGAGCAAACCATCCTGAACAGAGTGGGTTCTTAGGTGGACCCGGTGCTAGAAAGTAAATGATAGGAGATAAATGAGTTATCACCCAAAATGGATATCTTGCTGAAATTTGCAAATTGTGTGCTAAAAATTAGAAGACGCTAAAACAATTTGGGAAAAATATCTGCTTTGCTCCTGACGCTTGACAACTTGCCAATAAGACCGATATTTGCCGTAAGAATAACCATGTTTCTCAGCAATTTTTTGTCAACAAGAACGACCGCCCCATTTTACTTTTTTCATTCATTGATTTGCGCCACCCTGTTTTTTGCAGCGTTGACTTCTGAGAGACTGGACCGACGTACAACGGTATATGTTCTTGTTGTGATGACAGAAGCAGAATAAAGACAGATCTTAGGTTTCGTTTATTTACCAAGTCATGCCGCAGCCGCGCTACGACCCCATTTTTTATTGCTGCTCGTTTGCAAGATCTTGCAATGCAGAAAGTATGTTTGGCTGTTGCCAGGCTTGGTCTTTTTGAATCTTTTTTGCGATCGCTCGTCTCTACTTTTGTCGTGGCCAGCTACAAGGACGACTTCGTTGCTGGGGATTCGCATTTCTACGGCTCACTTTTGTATCGCTTGTTTGCGACGGGAACTTCTCATCAGCCTGGAAGCAGTCGTGGCTGAAGCACCTTTCGATGTCCTGCCAGGGATCATCTTCTTGTTGATGTCTTGGCGGGTCTTGCCGCGATAAATCGTAGGTTTCGGGCCTTCCATCGCTTCTGAAAAGGTTACGAGTACAAACCGTGCTTTGCCGACATCAGTGGGCGTGTAAGCTCCGGGCTCAGGGACCGACCTTGACGCGACTGTTCACGAGCGAGTCAAGTCGTCCATCTTGCATACCTGCCTCGTGTGCTTTCTCTCCTTTCTGTCCAGACTGGTTTCGGATTTTCGTAAAGCGCGAGATGCGTCCTTGCACGCGTCTTCGACGCCGTCCCTTCTTGCCCGCACGTTGAGCATCCAGCGCTTCGCTGCTTGCATCGCAAGATGCTTTCCCTGCAAGGACTCCCAGAAGTCCAGGGCCTTCGACACGTGACTTTCTGGAAGATTCAACACGTGGGTGGCGTCGACCGGAGTCATCAAGAATGAGAACTACTTTTGCCTGCTCTGGTAGCAGTATCGGCTGCCCTTCTCTCCCTGCCTATCAAGACCTGTAGTTGCGGATGTGCGTCCGCACATGTATGCCCAAATGCAATCCTTTCGTGACCCTTCCTACATACTCCAGGATTGGAACACCTTCTGGTATATGCGACGTCGCAAAAAGGCCGCAGCCTTTGCTCCCGGCGTCGCCAACTGCAAAGAGCTCTGTCCTGTTGACGAGAGCTGCAGTCATAGCGACATCGTTGCAGGGCGGTGCAAGAGACTTCTTCAACCGCTGGGCCTGTGTAGCAGGGTGTCCAGGCATTCGTCAGACGCGTCACCAAGCGCTTGCTCCAACCAACAGCCACTGCTGAGTTTCTGTCGCTTTTCAGCCCTCTCCTTTCCTTTGTCCGTGTCTTGCTGCTGAGGCGTGAAGAAGCAGAAATCCGACGAAGGCTTCCAGCCACACGTGCGCAGCTCCAGGCTGCTAATTGCAGCCTTCTCGCGCGTTGCGCGTGTCTCTTGATTCGCGATGCTCATGTTTGTCTGCTTAGGAGCAGCAAACAAGCGCTCCGGTCCTTCGTGCGCTTCTCGAGACTCTCTCGAGGCAGCAGCTCTGTGGTGAATGCCTTTGAACTCGAAAAGGCGGGAAGAAGACCGGGAAATGCGGGTGCAGCTCGAGCAGCAACCAATCAGAGTGCTCAGCGAAAATGGGCGGCAAGCAGGACTCGACCAATCATTTTAAAGAGTCAGCACATTCTCAATAATAGCTTGAGAATGTGCTCGTCAAGTCCGTGAAGATCTCCTCCCATCCCAAAGTGTGAGGTCTCTCTGTCACAGAGTTTGGAATTTGAAAACTGAGATTTGCTACTGGATAACCCAAAGTGTCTCCATTGCGCAAGCTTCAGCTGCAGCTTCTGCTGAGCAAGGAAGAGGCTTGCCACTGCGAGGCGAAGAGACATCGCCATGGGTGTTCGCACAAAGACGGTGAAGAAGAGCGCGCGCAGCATCATCGAGAAGTACTACCCTCGGCTTACGCTGGATTTCCACACGAACAAGCGGATTGTAGATGAGGTATGGAACTGGCTTTGGAGCCGCTGGTACTTGGGAGTCGGCTTGGGGCTTATCGGGATGTCGGAGCGCTTTCACTTCCCCTTGACGTGGCTGAGGCGAACTTGTGCGGTGAAGCGTACCTTGCGTGCTGATGTCATGTTGTTCATGTGTCGATCAGGTCGCCGTGGTTCCTTCGAAGCGCATGCGGAATAAGATTGCTGGGTTCATCACCCACCTCATGAAGCGCATCCAAGTCGGACCGGTGCGCAATATCTCGCTTAAGCTGCAGGAGGAGGAGCGGGAGCGCCGCCTGGATTTCGTGCCGGATGTGTCTGCGTTGTCGCAGGAGCTCATCGAAGTGGATCAAGACACCCACGACATGCTTACGGCGTTGGGTTTCCAGAATATCCCGGGAGTGCAGGTCGAGAAGGCGCGCTCTGGATTTGGGGGCCGTCAGCCTTTCCGACCGACGGCATAGGCTCGTAGACCCTGTGTCCTCCTAAAGCAAATGAACTCGCTCTGTTCGCTCCGGTCGTCTCCCTGTTGCACGACGTTGAACCGCGATGCACGCCTGGACCGATCCAGACAAAAAGCTTCGAGGCACAGGAATGCGCGCTTGCCGCGCACAAGATGAGAGGGAAAGAAGCGTGGCTACAATCTCGCTGCATTCGTTTTTGACAACTCTAAGGAATCTCTTCCTGCTCGCCAGCTTGGCAGCAGCTGCCAGACACTTCCAGGCGGCTGGAGTCCAGAGGAATGCGGCCCATCCCTGGCCACCCTCAGTCCCAGTCTCAGTAGAGCTTGCCCCGGCAGGACGCGACTCCACATTTACACTCCATGGTTTTGCCCTGCACCGCTCCGGGGCGGTATCCGTAGTCCCAGGTCAGCTCCGTCATCGCCGGGATGTCGGTCGCTGCGAAGAACGCGAGACGGGGCATACGGGCATCTTGCGACTCACAGAAGACAATTTGCCGCGTCAGGTTGGGATCACAGCAATGATTCAGGAACCTCGCGACGTTGCCAAAGCGCTTCGCGTCCACCACCAGACCGTACTTCTTCTCAAAATGCTCCACCTGGTCGTCGTAGATTCGCGTGGCCCTGTTGGCAAGGTCCGCGGCCTGGTGGGCAAGGTCCGCGGCCTGGTGGGCAAGGTCCGCGGGCTGGTGGGCAAGGTCCGCGGGCTGGTGGGCAAGGTCCGCGGGCTGGTGGGCCCGGCCTTCTTGCGCATGATCTGCATCACTCAGAAGCTCTTTCATCCCCAGAGCTTTCATTACGGAGCGCGCGCAGTCCGCCGCCCAGTAGTCGAGGTCGAACAGGTATTCATCTCCATTCTGCATGCCGCGGGCCTCGGCTTCCTTCTCCGTCAAGATCTCGCCAATGTAGTCCGTCACGAAGGCACCCGCGGGGATGTCATTGAGGCAGCGGACTCCCCACCCTCGATCTGCGGTGCGGAACACCTGCAGGCGGCGCGTTACGCCCTGTCCCACGACTCGATTTCGACAGCGGGATTTATGGCACCCGCAGAAGGCGTTGCACTCATAGATGGCAAGACAACGGTCCGTGAGACGCCCTTCACGATTGTAGGCGAGGTAGCCACCGCTCGCCTGAGCACATTCGCAGGTCGCGGGATCGCGGCAGTTGTCCGTGCAGCTGCAGCAGACGAAGAAGCTCGGATTGCGGAGCGCCACCGTCCGCACCGTCTGTGACATGGGCTGCGTGATGTACGTGAAGTCCAGTGGGGGCCCTTCGGCATCTTCGCCGTTCACCACACTGATCGACACCTGTTCGCGGCCCCCCGAAACATCGTCCAAAAGGAGAGCCTCAAGCTTCTCCTTCTTGCCCGATCTACACCGCGTGCTGGGCAAGTCCTGCAGGCAGCGCAAGGCGGACGGGTCGCACGCGAAGCAACTCCAGTCGTCGTCGGTCTCCTGGAGCCAGGTCAGGTATCCCGCTCCCAGATTTCGATCAATACAAGTTTCGCAGAAGCCCTTCGGACAGTGATCACAGAGGAACAGCGCCGCGCCCTTCCCCTCCCCGCACCATCGGCAGAAGCTCTCCTTGCCGTCGGCCCCGACGTCCCAACCCCCGCGCTCGTAGTCTGCAAAGCAATTCTTGCACATGGATGTTCCCAGCAGGGGATGCGGCCGTAGCCTGTTCTCTGGAATACCCTCGCCACAGCTGCGACAAGGCATGACCAGCACGGAAGGCCTGGGGGCGGTTGGCTCTGGCACGGCCCTTGCCCCTGGCGCTGCTGCCGCGGGCGCTGTCGCCGGCGCTGCGACCGCTACAGCCGCTGCTCGTGTTGCGAACCTTGCTGCTGGTCTTGCCGCTGCTTGGACTGCTGACCTTGCTGCTGGCCTTGCCGCTCGGTCTGCCGCTGGCGTTGGGTTTGGAGGTCCTGCCCGGCAGGCCGCCGACGCCGCTGCCGAGGACTGTTCCGCCGGCTCTGCAGCTGGCTCTGCCGCAAGCTGTGCTGCTGATTGCGCCACGTGAGCCTGTGAGCTTATGGACGGGACTGCAAAAGCCTCTGCTGCGCATCCAGATCCAGTGGGTCCTTGCGCCGGCCGCCCGGCGGGCATGTCGGCGAAAGCAGGGGGAATTGCATCGGGTAGGCGCGATCCTGGGGCAGCCACTAGGCCAAAAGCTGCCGTCCTCTCGTGCACGAGACCTTCGGGCGGTTGCTGGCGCCGCGAGCCAGCGATGTGCGGAATTGGTGCCAAGGCCGTCATCGGCAGCGGCGCTGTAGGAGGAACCTCCGTCCGACTTGCCACCTTGGCGGGGCAAGACATCGCCCAGCAAACCTGCCCAAACCGCCACTCACGCCTGCACAGCTTCCACACGCTTCATGGACTTTGGTGAAGGCCCATGGAGCCCAGGAGGAGCCTTCCGATGCAACTACGTCTTTGAAAAGCGCGAATCCATGAGGCGTCGATCTTTTTGTGTTCGCACTCCGACGCCCGTCTCTGTCGCAGCCGTGGGCAGTAAGTAGGCTTGCACAGCAGTACACAAAGGTAAGTGGATATGTATGTACCCAGAAAATAAGGGTACCTACTTCCTTTCACTGTACTTGACCGTTGATTGATTTTTCAGTTTTGGCTTTTGACTTTTCATTTTTGGAGTTTTAATTTTTGATTTTTGACTTCTGAGTTTTGGCTTTGGCTTTGTTGTCTTGGATGGTCCTACAGGATTATTATTATGACTAGTATTATCATTTTAGCTGATGAACAAGATCGGACGGATCGGACGGATCGGACGGATTCGGCGGGCCGGCCCAGCAACCCAGATAGGCAGAAGTGCAGGAGGAGGTTGGACTGGTCGACGGGACTGGATAGGAGGAGTCAAAGAAAAGGGGAGGGACGGAGCTTGAGGAAGAGGCAGTGCCAGGCACAACCGGAGGAAGTAAAGGGATAGGATAGTCTACGAGGAGGCAGCTAAGCACCCAAGAGGAGCAGCAGCGACAAGGGACGAACGAGGAGTTCTTTGAAGGAGAGGACGGAAGCGGAGTCCACCGAAGGGAGAAAAGAACGAGATACGCTGGAGGGAAAAGACGCCTGCGGATGAAGTGTCGTGTGAAGAGCATCTACGGAGAGGGTGGTGGGCCAACCTGCTGCGTGCTGGAGCTGGAGAGCACGGGAGGCTCCATGCGCGTGTTGCTGGACTGCGGCTGGACGTCGTCCTTCCAACTGGCCAGTCTGAAGAGCCTGCAGGAGGTGCTGCCGTCGATCTCCCTGGTGTTGATCAGCAGCGGCGACCTCAACCACATCGGCGCCCTGCCCTTCGCGGTTTCGCATGGCTTGAGCCGCACGGCCGGGATCTATGCCACCTTCCCAGCGGCGAAGCTTGGGCAGATGGCGCTCTACGACGCCTTCTTGAGCAAGGAGGACGAAGGCGGCATCGACGGGCTGTTCACTCTGGATGACGTGGATAACGCCGTCGAGCGCATCAAGACCCTGAAGTACGACGAGCGCTTGCAGGTGCGCTTCGACCGGGTGGCCGACACGCTGATCAGCCCCCGGGTCGGTGGCCGCCTCCTTGGCGGTGCCTTCTGGCATCTGCGGTACGGAGTCGAGGAGATCGTGTACGCGTCGAGCTTTGGCTGGGGGAAGAGCCTCATGGTGGGAGGCGCTTCTGCCAGCCTGGGGAAGATCCGCCGCCCGGCGCTGCTGATCACCGACGCGCAGCCGGCCATCCAGTTCGCCGACGAGAGCAAGTCGCACCTCAAGCCGGAGGAGAGGGAGCGGGAGACGCATCGCGTTGTGCTGGAGACGCTTCGGAAGAGCGGCAATGTGCTCGTCCCGTGCGATGCCGCTGGCCGGGCCCTCGAGCTTCTGTATAGCCTGAACAAGCTCTGGGAAGCGCAGCGTCTCTACGGCAACTACAAGCTCGTGTTCTTGTCCCACACCAGCTACAACACCGTCGAGTTCGCGAAGTGCCTCATGGAGTGGGTCAGCAGAGACCTCGCCGAGGTGTTCGAGATGGAGACGCGAAATCCATACGCCTTGAAGTACACGTACCAGTGCCACTCCCTAGCCGAGGTCGAGCGCGTCATGGCCCGCTTTCCCGTTTGCGTGGTCTGCACGGACGCCGACATGATGTACGGCTTCAGCAAGGCCTTGCTGGAGAAATGGGCCTCAGATCCATTCAGCCTCATTCTCACGACCCAGCGGGGCGGCGTGGGCTACGACGCGACCACCGCCAGTCCCTTGGTGCAGCTGTACCAGGGCGAGCGGACCCTGAAGATCCATGTCCCGATACGCGTGAAGCGAAGCGAGGATGAAATCATCGAGCTGCATCGGTCCTCCACGGAGAAGCAGCAGCAACTGGAGGCTGCCGAGCGGCTGCAGGAAAGCGTCCAGGAGATGGAGAAGGAGATTGACCTGCTGGATGACTCCGATGAGGAAGAGGAGCCGGCGCGGCGTGGTGTGAAGCGAAATCGCCTTCTGCTCTTCGACCGCTTCGCGAAGAAGACGCATCCCGTCTTTGAAGACGTGGAGGCCGCCCGGCAGCGCCCGCGAGTCTCGCCGTATGGGCTTGAGTTGCAGGATGACGAGCTTGAGGTCTTCAGACGCCACGAGGCGGTGCGCACGGGAACGGCAGGAACTCCGTTCGGAGAGTCCGTCTCGAGCTTTTCGGCGAGCCAGCAGCCGTCGCTCCGGCGAGAGGCGTCAGTGGGCACCATGTCGGACGCTGGACCTGAGAACGTCGACGGGAACGGGACGACCGGCGAAGATGACACCTTGTACAAAGTGGTGCTGGAGCCACGGCAGATCGAGATCAATTGTCAGGTCTCTCCGTTTCTGGACTGGTCGGGGTACACCACGACGGACTCTCGGGAGGCTTTCCTCAAGCAGATCCGGCCGAAGAACATCCTGCTGCTTAACACGGAACGCAAGCACATCGCTCGACTCAGGCGCAGTCTCTTGAGGGACAAGGCTCCCGGAGGATCCAGGCAGCCCTCAGCTCGAGCGGACAGTTCCGTCCGCGCTCCCGCTGACGAGGAAGACGTCTCTTGCGACTTCGACACGAGCTTTCTGGACGTCGCTGTTGAGAACCGCGTGGCCAGTGACCTATCATTCCAGCGCATCTCCGGATCGGACACGTTGGTAGCGTCGCTTTCTGGAGCCCTTGCTCCGACGCAGCAGGGCCTTGCTCTGCAGCCAGGTGCAAGAGAAGAGACGCTGCAGCAGGTCGAGGTGAAGCCGAAGCGAGACACGTTCCTCCTTAGCGCGAAGAAAGTGGACGTGGCTGCGGTCAAGCGTGCTTTAGATGAACACGGTAATGCTCCTGAGAGGGCCCCTCCGCCCAACAGACACATTTTCGTTCCGTCGTCTCAGCACTTACGGGACTCCCTTTCGTCTTTCCTCAGGTGTAGCATCGGTTCTCAAGTTCAGCAAGGACCGAAAGTCGAGCATGCTCGTGGTAGATAACGCCATAGTTGTGCGTGTCTCCAACGAGCGCTCAGCAGACAAGCCCATAGAAGTTGACGGGCCGGCGTGTCCGGCGTACTTTCGCGTTCGAAGAGCCATCTACAGCACGAGCACCCAGGTGCATTTGTAGCGGGCGGACAGCATCTCGTCGCAGAACGGCAAGAGACGTAGAACAGCTTCAGAGAAACATGGTTGCTTCGCACAGGTGAAAAAAAAAACCGCCCCATCGCAGCTAAAGACGTGGTCGCGAGCCGCACTCTCCCAGCCAGATCGGCTTCCTTTTGTGCTACGGTGGTGTATCTAGCATTCCCAGGATCGTCGCCAGCTTCAGCTCGACGTCGGCTTCGAGATCCTTCCTCAGCCCCACGATTTCAGAGATGCGTTTCACTTGCCTGACACACATTGGGAAGGTCAGCATCATGCATCACCGCGTCAGCTATCGGGCACGGGGCAGGGGCCGTTTGGCATCTGGCATCGTCAATCGCAGTGATCACCGCACCTTTCTCTCTCGATCTGCCGAATGACTTGATCAGCCTCTCGTATCTTCGCGCCTACTTGCTCCATGGTCGCATCCTCTGAATCACGTAGAAGGGGCGGGAGGGCACGGCGGCCGTCAGTGCTGGGACTTGTAAGGTTGGGTCTGGGGGATCGAGAATGCTTTGCATACCTGCGCTCAGAATGTGGGCTTGGTGGATTGCATTGCTTCCGTGCAGCGCTTCAACAAGGGTGTCCCATTCTTGGATGGTCTTCATCGTACTCACGCTCCAGTGCGCGGAGCTGACATACTGATCAGCAAGGGCGCTGACCTTTTACATGGAGGTACCGGCAGCGTGAGCAGAAAGGAAGGGGGCGGCAGGGTCTCCGCTTTCGGTATGAGAGATGAAGCTACCTCCTTGCTGAACTCCTCAGATCTTCGCCGCGAGATTGCGGACTCGCTTCGTCCTTTTGATAGGGTGGGTTGACGCGAGGTTAGTCATTGAAGGATTCTCTGCGTCCCTCTCAGTGATTGGCGGCGCTCTTGCTCATCGTAGCCGGCAGCCCTCGGACGTACCTAAGACTGAAATGAAGGGGCCAGCTGCCTCGAAGGAGCCTCTACGGGTGTTGCTCAGAGACCGACGAATCGATTCACCGTCGGCAGACGCATCTGTCGGCGACTGTATGTCTTGGGCGGCATCGCCCACTGGATCGTTGTTGAAGGATGTCCTCGGGAGCTGGAGCAGCCTTGAACTTCGAGAGCGCTCCACGGGCGTATCAAAGGTGGAGACGCTCGCGACTTGCTCAGTAATGACTTTTCGGCCCTCGTCCTGGACCTACAATGACAACACCAAAGAGAGAGTTGAGACAGCGTCGCTGTTTGGCGGGCATGCGTATAGCTCGCGTCGTGGTGCGCTGCTTCTCACCACGTCGTGATCAACTTTGTCGGCGCTGCTTATCATTTGATGGCATTTTCTTGAGATCGTCTCGAGCCCTTCATGAAAGACCCTGGAACCCAAACGACGAAGACCAGCATACGTCAGCTGCCGCACAGGCTCTGTGATGGCATGCTGTCACTCACCTTTCTAGATCGGACACCGCCTTGAAGAACGCCGTGAGCGCCATCTTGTAGCCATCGTCGTAGCGCTTGACCGAGCCCTCGTAGGATTTGAGACAAGCGTCGATCCTCATCGCCTGGCAGGCGGTGTTCACATGGTCAGACGTCTCGCGGGCGGCGCGGGCCTGGATCCGTGCGTATGTCCGCCTCACCTTCTGCATCTCATAGTGCATGAGCTCGTCGGCGAGACCCACCAGGCCTTCGCGGTGCTCCTCGAGCTTTTCTCGAATGGTTTGCTCCAGGGACTGGGCGGGGGCCACGGCCGAAGGCGCCTTCGTGTTGTCCACGGAAGGATTCTGCTGGAGAAGCAAAGGAATCTTGGCGAACGCCTTGATGGGGGCCAGGATTTGAATGATGTCCTCGTCCATCTTCTTCCTCGCGTTCTCAATCCGCTCGGCCTCCTCAATCCCTGGGGAAAGCGAGCCGCAGAGCCATGCGTGCGCTGAGTGCTTGGGGTGCAGGACACCAGTGTGCTAGACGTGCTGGGGGGCACCTGTCTTTGCGGAGCTCTCGGAGAACTTCTCGATTTCACGGAGCACCACTTGCTCTTCGCCAATCCGCTTCTCGTAGTACTTCAGAGTCTTGTGCCGGAAGGACACCACAAGCTCGTCGATCTTGGCCTGATACGCAAGCTTCATGTGCGCAAATCCTGTAGGTGAATGCGTTGAGCGGGGCTTTCCATATCCAGAGGATGTTCTGGGGCGTGAATTGGGATGAAAGAGAGGGTATACCGGGCAAATTTTGCAAGCGTGCCATCTCCGTGTCAGCTTCCATCATGTCGTCGAAGAGCGTCTCGATCACGAACAGATTCACGTCCCTCAAGGCAGTCTGCTCCTCGGCAACCATTGTCGCCCGGCGTTCCAGATTTTGCTGATGCTCCTATGGTCGTGAGAAGCCATGAGAGTCGCGAACTTTTCCCCCCTTTTCCATATCCTTTCTCTGTCGTTCTCCTTCCGCTCGTTTGTCGAAGGTTCTCGGACAAGCTTGGTTCGGTACCTCGATGCGTCGCAGTTCGTCAATCTGCGACTGAAAGTGATCCACGGCTGCGAGGCGCTGCTCGCTCGAGATGCACTGGAAGTCCAGGTACTCCATCTGAGGAAGCAGCGCCACGACGCGGTTCACGTACTCGACATTCCTCGAGACCGGGCAGTTCTGTAAGTTCACAGCCTTTAGATCCGGTAGCATGCGGAGCAGGAGGAAGTTCAGGTCGTCGAAGCTCTCGATGGGATTGCTCTGCAGGGAGAGGTAGCGAAGGCGGCGGCACCGCTCGAGATTCTCCACGCGCTTCACCTCATTCCGCGTGAGAATGAGATCTTCGAGGGCTTCCAATTTGTCCAAGCCTTCGATGCGCTCGATGCTGTTGAAGCTCAGATCCAGGCACCGCAGTCCTACAAACCGCCGACGGAAGATGAGAAGCGAAAGCACCAAGGAACAGAACCTTTTGCAACGGCCAACAGCAATCCCAGCACGGAGAGTAGGAAGAGTAGGAAGAGTAGGAAGAGTAGGAAGAGTAGGAAGAGTAGGAAGAGTAGGAAGAGTACGACGAGCACGAAGAGCACGAAGAGCACGACGAGCACGACGAGCACGACGAGCACGACGAGCACGACGAGTACAAGAGAGAAAAAGAGAAAGAGAGGAGCACGGTTTTCTCACTGCTTACCGGATAGGGCCTGCAGATTCTCGATCTGCGTGAGCTGGTTGTTGTCGAGGAACAGGTGCTGAATGGCCTGCAGCACATCCAGGTTGCAAAGGCGCCGTAGATCACAAAACGACAGGCGGAGCTCCAGAGCACGCCTGAGGTCGGAGGCCGTCAATTCGCCTCCCTCGCCACTGCCTTCGTTGGGGTCGCGGCGCACAGCTCCGGTGCCGTTGGCCAGTCTTCCTTCGAGCGGCAAGAGAATCCCCTTGGGCTTCGGCGCCTCCGTGCTGATCACGATGCCCGTGTCGGGATCCGTGCGTCGGGCAAAGCGCTCGGCGTCTTTGTTGGCTTGCTCTCGCAGGCGTTGCAACGCCTCCAGCAGCAGCGTCTCGTCAGGCACCCGAGGCACTCGGTAGAGTCCGTCCACGAACGGCGGACTGGAAGTCTCCACCGCAATCTGTGCCACGCGCTTTCGTCAGCGATCAACGTCACTTGTTGTGCAGCGGCCTCCACGCACCTTTGGCAGCGGAACCCCCTGCAGCGCCAACATGATTCTCTCGTATCGTTGGAGACCTTCGGATAAGCTCGAAGACTTCGCGTCACACACCAGAAAGACCAGATGCGTTTTGGTGCACAGGACAGGTCTATGTAGACACCGATTTATGAGACATCAACTAAGAGATATGTCCTCAAAGACAGAGAGAGTTTCGAGAGAGTTTCAAGAGAGTTTTCAAGAGAGTTTTCAAGAGAGACTGAGAGAGAGAGACGCGCAAAATCAAAAGAAGAAGAAGAGCCGTTTCTTTGTTTCTTTGGCTCGATCGATTCAGGACAGATGACGAAAAGCCGCCTTCGTCTCCGTCCGTTCTCCCATGTGGAATGTTCACAGCAGATGACTCGTGGGACAGAACACCAGAACACCGATCAGCAGTCGCATGTTCTCGATAGCTCCTGCTCTCAGCTTATTGGCTCCGGAGATTTCCGTTGCGCCAGCCTTCTCAACCATTGGTAGAGTTGGCACGCAAGTCTATCTTCCAAGCCATTCGGGACCATTCATTGGCGCGTGGGACGAATTTCCTCTCTGTGGTTGGCACGTTGCATAGCGCAAGAGAACGCTTCTTGCAATTCTGGCCGGCGCACGTTACACTGCGCGGCGCAGACACATAGCAGAAAGAGTGCGACGCACGCGTGGTCCCAACAAGAGGGTGCTGGGGAGGACAGCTTGACGGCCAGCAGCGCGCGCCGATCATGGGCTGCAACGACTCGCGCCTGAGCCCGCAGGGCTGGGAGGGCCTGCGGCGCTCCAAGTATTTTGAGGGCACTGCTGCGGCGGACATCAAGAAGATTGTGAATCTGGGCTACATGCTCGACATGGACCCCGGCCAGCAGGTCTTCGGCAAGGGAGACTTCGCGGACTCCTTCTACCTCATCCTCAGCGGAGAAGTCGCCATCGTGGCCGGCGGGCAGATCATCAAGAAGTGGGGCGTCGGCGAGGGCTTCGGCGAGGAAGCGCTGCTGATGGACGGAGAGATGCTTCGTCTGGCCAGTGCCACCTGTACTCGTAAGCCTTCTGCCAAACCATCCGATTGAGGTGGACTTGGTTTCAACCACATGGTGCGCCTAACAAAAGTCCATGGCGTCTTCCCGGCGCGACGGTCGTAGGCGAGTGCGAGCTGCTGGAGCTTGAGAGGGAGACCTTCCTGGCCAGCCGAGCGAAGCCTTTCATGACGCAGTTTGCTCGCAAGATTGACTCCGTCAATCTTATCCGGAAGATCCGCTTCCTGCGCTCCGTGCCCTTCCTCCAGGAGGCTTACGTGCCGGACGCGCAGATGCAGGCCGTGGCCAGTCTCTTCGAGTACCAGGTTTACGACTTCGACGAGACGGTCTGTGAGGAGGAGGAGGCGACGTCCGCCTTCTACATCGTCTGCAGCGGCCACGTGGGCTCCTTCATGTCGCTCCATGGCTTCGAGGTGCACCTCAACGACCTGAAGACGGGAGACTACACCGGCGAAGTCGCCTTGGTGGAGCGCATGCACAACATCATCACGCTCCGAGCCTTCAACAGATCCACGCTCCTGGAGCTTCCCGTGACCAAGTTCGACAAGCTGCTCGAAATCTCCGCGGGCATGCGCCAGTACTTGTCCCTGCACGGTCGGCAGCGCACTGCGTCTGCTCTTCGTCGCTACCAGGTAACTGCTGCGCTTTGGAAAGCGTCTCGCCACGTCCCCTTCGCTCCTCTCCCTCCCCTTGTTTCTGTCTTTCCCTCGCCCCAAGCTCGAAAGCAGCTCAGCTCAGCGATGGTTTGCACGGCTCTCGCAGGTGCCCTTCTTCGACAGCCTCAGTGATCACAGCATGGAGCGCCTCGCGACTCTCTGCCGCCTCCGGCAGTGCAAGAAAGGAGAACGGATCTGCAAGGTAATACCGCAAGCAAAGCAAGCACAAGGCTCCCCGACCGAGTGAGGCGGCTTTGCTGAGAGGCTGATGTACTGATGAGCTGAATCGCTCACGCAAAAGGCTGGTGACATGGGGGACGCCTTCTTCATCGTGTCCCGTGGCAGCCTCGACGTCTTGCGCCCTGGCAAGGGCGTCGTGCGTACCTTGGGGCCTGGTGACTACTTCGGAGAGATCTCACTGGTCGCGGATCAGCCCAGGAGCGCCACCGTCACGGCCGTGGATCCGGCGACGATCCTGCTGGAGATTGGGAAGGATGACTTCCTCACGATCTTCAGCCACGAGCCCGCGGCGCTGGCGGAGATCGAGATCAAGGTCCTGGGCCCGGACGTGCAGCTGTACAGCATCCTGAACCATGTCATGGCCTCCGAGTATCTCGTGCGGCATCTCCAGAAGGAGTTTGCCTCGGAGAACATCGAGTTCTGGCGAGCCGCGGACCGTTTCTACAAGTTGCATGCGTCCCTGGAGAACTCGCGCTCGAAGATCCACACCGCGATGCAGTCGAGTCAAGAAGAGGCGGGCGAAGCGGGACGCTTGTCTGGGCGAAACGGGCGGCGAGACAAGCGCCGCACGATCTTGAATCAGCGAGCAATGGGCTCGGCGCGAGGCATCATCTCGGCGGAGGCTGCGGAGACAGAGAATGTACGATCACAGCACGGAGGCCGGAGTGCTGCCACAAACACTAAGCGTCGGAACCGTGTTGCCCCTTCGCAGGAAGGCTTCCTGTCCAATCCCGTCGCATTCACGGAGCGAAAGCTGCTCCGCGTCCTCGCAAAGCGTCGGACGGAGGCCTTGACCATCTACAACAGATTTATCACGGAAGGCTCTGAGAAAGAGGTCAACATCCGGGACGCAACGAAGCAGGCTATCAAGGACAAGGTGGCCAACGAGCAGTTTCCCGTGGATCTTTTCCTACAAGCGCAGGAGGAGATCTACTCGCTCATGTCCCGGGACAACTACCAGCGCTTCCACAGATCACCTCTTTTCGCGCAGATGCTCCGGGACCTGAACGTCTACAATCCAGAGATGCACCGGTCTCCGGACACGCCCGAGCTTAGCATCCACTCGCAACGAAGCTCCCAGCCGTCGGACTTGAAGCACCCAGCCGTTGCTGCCGCCGTCGAAGAAGCTGCCAGGGCTGCAGAGCAGGAAGAAGCCGATGGCGGGACCAACACGGTCGCGAGCAGCGCGCCAGGAGCGTCGGAAGACGTCAGTACGGCATTGGATCAATGACGAAGGCGTCGCCGATGACCGAGGTCGCTCGACGATGTGCCTCTGCTGGCCAAAGCGGCTTTCGCAGCGGCGAAGCAGATGATTGTGTAGGCCCTAGGCATAGGGAACCTCCACAAGACGAGTTAGTCCCGATGCAGCCGGACGAGCCGTACATGTTTGACAGATTCCATCAGTGATTTTCAAGGCTCCCGTGGAAGCAGGATATCTCCTATTTTCGAGGATAATTCCTATTTTTGAGGCGTGGTCTCTCGCTTGGTGTCTCGTGTTTCCTTTCGCCCCGTCTCCCTTTCCGCGAGCTCTTCTCCAACACTGCGCCGACGGCCAAGAAGGCCTGTCCTGCGCAGTCTCGAACAAAAGGGGTCGATGATCCAAGGGGTCCGAGGACCTCTTCCAAGCGTGCAGATGCTGCCCGCGATGCTTCCGCCTCCACCTGGTTCTGTCTATATCGGCCAATAGGGGACCGCGTCAGGATCGTCGGCCCGCTTTCTTCGGATCTCGACGACGTCCAGCCACGTCATGACATCGAAAGCAGCCCACGGGTCGGCCTCCAGCTCGTCCGCATCGGAGGGACTTGAGAGCAGGGTGCCTCCAGCCGGTTCCGTGCCCTGCCGACTCGAGCCCCTGGATGCAGCTTGTGCGGCCGCGATGAGAGAGGCAACCCATCTCTCGGCATCTTCTCTGCCCCGCCGCTTGACATCGATCACCGCAGCTTCGAGTCCTGGGCCATACGTGCCCCAGTCCAGCGCGCTTGGGAAAGGCTCCTGCCGGACTTGCGGGAAGATGCCGCACGACCCACCCTCGGTGGCATCCTCTCCGCCGGGCACCGGTGACACCACCAACACGCGCTCCATCCAGCGTGGTCGGACGGCATGCCGAGTGAAGCCACCCGCCAAGCACAAGTAGGACTCGCCGTGTGCTCGCTTGGGCTCCTCGTTGCTGTGCTTCCTTTCCTCTTCACCAACGCTGCCAAAGCCTGAATGGGCTTGTTCTAAACCTTGGCCCTGGGCTGGCGACGGAGCACTCCCAGTCGGAAGAGCATCATGAGCGACTCCCGACTTGGCTGGCAGAAGTACCGGCGCTTCGTACAAGAGCGGCACATACGCCGACGCCTTGATCGAGTTGATGAGCTCCTCCCGGGTATCGAACGTCGTCAGCAGGCGGTTCTCACAAGTGTGCACGTCTGCGACCGCCGTGACCCCAATCACGAGCCTCTTGCTCGCCAGCCGATGGGCATCGTGCGGCAGGATTCTCCGCAAGAGCTTGTCCAGCAGATTGGACATGTGATGCACCGCTCCCCACACCCTCCTGCGAGGCAGAGGCAGAGGCAGAGGTTGAGGTTGAGGTTGAGGTAGAGGTTGAGGTTGAGGTAGAGGCAGGGGCAGCCGTCAGCGGCTTCATCCCCAGACACAAAGACCGCAGATCCAAGAAAAACGAAGGGGGGTGAAAGCCTGCAACAGCCTCACTCACCTCGAAACCTGCGCACAGATATTGCCGAGCTCTCTCTCCAGCAGCTCCGGGGGGACTTCGCAAGCCAAGGCCGCCGCCAGGACGGCTCCCCAGCCTTGCCCGGCGAACGTGAAGCCTGCATTCCACAGCTGGCGCCCGAAAGCCCGTCGCAGCGCCTCGCAGGCTCCCAAGTGATAGAACACCAGCAGGTGCACGTGGCTGAAGCTGATGCAGAGCTGCCTGGCCTCGCTCTTTCGCAGTCCATTCACGAAGGACTCGATGCTGTGTCTCTTTCGAAGTGACAGCGTCACCTTCATCGACGGGAGTCCCTGCGGAGGCGTCATCGGCGCGAGCGCCACGGAAGTCCTGCGACGCTTCCCGCCGAGTAACGCCACCGGGAGGCACAACGCCCGACACACGCGCACTCCAAAGCCCAGAGACGACAGCAGCGAGAAGAGAAAGAGACGCAGCAAGCGTCGACGCGACCGCGGGATGCCCAGAATCGCGCACAGCACCAGGAGGCCAAGGAGGCGCCGTCGTCTTGCGTTATTCGTCATATCATGTGCTGCGGCCCCGGCGGACTTCTGGACCAAACAAAGGCGCAGAGACTCCCAATCCCAGTCCCAATCGGAATCGGAATCGAAATCGAAATCGGAATCTGAATCGAAAGGCCGAAGCGCGGGAAAAGAGAGGAGGTTGAAATCCGTTAAAAACAATCTCAGGAGTTATTTTTTTGGATCAGGACGTTCAAAACGATCTCTTTCGCAATAGAGCATTTTTGAACGGCGGAAGCTTTTCAGGATTCGCGCTCTCTCCCTGCCGAAGGAGGCCGTCAAAGGCAGTACGCGCGCAGAGGGTGCCTCTCGATATCAATTGCGTCCGCTGACTGCGCGGATGCAGTCTGGCGTTCCGTCTAATCCCGCGAGCGCAGGCCATGGAGGGCAGGAGGCGAAGAGCATCAAGCAAAATGCAGACGAGAAGCAAGGGATCAAGAGATCTGCGAAGTCTTTTGGACACAAGCACGAATGCCGACAAGCGGAATATCAGGGAAGGGAGGCCAGTGGTCACGAATCGCAACAAACGCTACAAGAAGGTCGAAGTAGAGGTGGCCGATGATGAGCAGGACGACCTCTTTCTACACCAGAAGCTGCCCGCTGACAACTCCCCCAAACCGCGAAAGTCGCCTCGCCCACGGAAAGTGCGGAAGATGTAGCTCCCAGGCGAAGAATCTGAGAACGAGGAGCCGGACTCAACCGGAGAAGACAAAAAACGGAAACTGGCAAACTCTGGAACTTTCCAAAGTTTGCCAGTTTCCAGTTTCCAATTGGATTTCGCATCCACCCTACTGGAGTGCCCACAACTCGGAGGCGAGTAATTCTGCGAAGGCTGTACTGGCTCATCACGGCATCGTTCTCCTAGTGAAGGCACAGGTTCAAACAGCGGACAAGTGGACACAGGAAAGCTACATCCGCAAACTGGAGTTCTTCGCTCTCAGCTCCCCCTACGCCGAGTCACCTTCAGATCATGAAGCGCTTGCTTCGATATCTTCGGCAGACCGCGTCCCTGTCGATCATCTACCACGCCGACGACGAGCTGACGCTGCGGGTCTTCTCCGACGCCGACTACGCCGCCAAGCAAAGTCGAGAGATACGCATTTGCGAACACGCACCGCGCCTCGTCCTGAGTGTAATGCTGACTTTGCCCGGGTCTACAACTCCTCGGGGTATTTGTTCATGCATGGCCCTACTTCCCCTCGTCGATATACCCAAGCACACTGAAGTTTTGGCAGAGTACGCGCGCCGGACGCTTGAACGACCGACCATACCGGTTCGCTTGATTCACAGGAAAATGGCTGTGGTAGGAATCGGTGTGGGATGAGACCTTCAAGCCACACCCAAGCCAAGGCCAACCTGATACTCAGCCTCAGCTTGTTGCTCCGACAGAAGACACGTACGCTTGTACTCTGTTTCTGTCGCCACCGTAGGAAGTGGGCTGATTCCCTGAAACTTCTTCTTCGCAACCAAGGAAAAGTTTTATACCTATGCACATCATTTAAACGTACCAAAAGGACCGGGCCAGAAGATCGGGGCTCTTTGTGTTGTGCTTATTCTG
>JAAMXY010000209.1:0-26220 GCA_019677205.1 Pinguiococcus pyrenoidosus | reverse complement strand
TGGTTACAGTTGTGGTCACGTTCATGACGGACTCGCTGCAAGTCGAGGCGCTGCTTCGCAGCCTATGCGTTATGGTCGCCACCTGTGGTGGACTCGCCCTCATCTTTCTGCCGAGGATGAAGGCGATGTATGATGGGATAGACGCCGAGTCGATCCTCTATTCCAATCGGATGCAAACCATTACCAACACCGCGTCAGCCGGCGTGCTAGCGCATCTCTCAGGATCAACGGACAAGTCATCTGCGAGCAACGCTCGCCGCCTTACAGGTATCCACGTTGCGCCGTTGAAAAGCGGCTCACTCGACTCGGCGGGCTCGCGCGGCTCGCGGGACACGCGGGACACGCGAAAGGTGGCCTGGGAAAAGGAGAAGCCAGCTGATCGCATTCATTGGCCAAGGCAGGGTAGCAAGGGAGGAAAATCTCGGAATAGAAGCTCCCAGCCAAACTCAAGACTCGTGAGTCTTCAAGAGGACGAGGAGTGAGCCTTCGTATTGATTGTGTTTGATTGGTATGTAGATCTAGATGACACGTGCAGATGACTAGGCCCTTGTCGAGGGCGGCGTCATCCAAGTTAAGAGTACAGTCCGGTATCTCTGGCTTGCGAAAGCTCGCGTTGATGTCTCCCAGCATCATGAGCCTCCAGTCTGAGACGAATCGGCCACTCAGCTGGGCACCACCTCTTCAAAGGCGCCTGAGCCCACGTAGGCGGAGTGCACCAGATGTCCACCACTGCCAGTTCGCAGCGCATCTCGGCGGCCACATGGCGGTGGCAGTGTGCGAGCACCGAGAATCTGGCGAATCGGAATGGAAGGGGATGCGAGACGCCGACGGAAGGCGCCGCGTTGTGACAGAAGGAGTGGACATGCGCTCCACCGAAACCAGCGCGAGCGCGTTTGGATTCTCCTGGCTCTCCTGCCCCGAAAGATGCGCCGATAAGCCAAGGCTTCCAACGTATCTCTTCGGGGGGTTTGGGGATGGATGCTATGGGGTATGGGCGAGGGGAACCAGATACAGCACGAATCGTCCTGAGTCAGTTGTATGACAACGCAAGGACTTCCAATTGTCTTCTCGCACAAAGGGCCAAGCATCGTGCCCAGCGATACCACCGGAATCATTGGCAAGGCCTCGCATCCCAGTCGCATGAGTTTCGCTGCTCTGACTGGGCAGATATGGTGCAGTGCGAATCTAAATTTGCCAATGGGAAGTCCGACCGGACAGAACACTCCATGAATACCCGACATTTCAAAATCTTCAACTTTCTAGATTCTCTTTTCTTCGATCTCATTTTCATTTTTATTTTTTGCCAAAAGCCAACTGAAGCGTCCCATTGAAACTGCGGACAGATCGGACAGATACAGGAGCCAACTTCTAACGCTTTGACCCGCATACAGCGCTTGAAGCGCGGTCGCTCCATATTCCTCCTAAATCAAATTGAAAATGAAATTGGGATTGGGATTCTACTGTGAGATTTCCTTTGGCGGTTTCGCTCGGACTTCATCTTTAAGCATTGTACCTATTGGTGGATTGGGTGGGACCTCCACGTCACAACGACGCAGCAGAAGAAAGACCCCAACGAGTCGATTGGACTGCTACGGCACCATCCGTCGCGAATATGCACATGGCTGTGCTGGATGACGTGCTGTTCCTCCAATCAGGTTGGCGAAGCATGACAAACGAAGAAGTTTCGCGCCGCTGCTGCTGGTCTTCGAGCTCGACTTGACGCCTCCGGGCGCGATGGAGCTTTCAGCTGCACGCTCGACACCTTGCTGCTGCCGCGCTACTGCCAGGTCGAGGCCTGATGGATCGTAGAGAGGCCGAGTAGGGCTTTGCGGATGCGCAAGGGGAGATGGGAGGCGGCGGCGAGCTCGCTGTTGGGCGCAGCTATCTCAGTTCTTTTCGCGGTCAGAAGTTCTGCTCAGCCTGCCGAGCTGAGACTGGGCTTCCTCATCCCTTGGGAGGGCTCCAAGAGCATGGGCCCCTACGTCACACCCGCGATATCACGGGCGGTGGAGCGGATCAACGCAAGAGATGATGTGCTGAACAGCACCGAGCTGAAATGGGTCTGGCACGACAGCCAGTGCGAGGTTGGCGCCGCCACAGGAGCTTTGATGGAGCTGATATTGAAGTACGACGTGAATGCGATTGTCGGACCAGCGTGCGAAGAAGCGGCATTCCGAACAGCGCCGATTGCTGAGTACTGGGAGCTGCCGTTCTTCTCATTCGCGGTACAAAATGCCTTCACCTACGAGCTGGGCAGCCGCCAAAATGTTGCCAGAGTCAATTCCATCGATGCTGATCTTCTGGCTAGCTTATTGCCACTGGCGAGAGCAAGAAACTGGACGTCTATCGCGACCATCACGACGATCGACCTAACCTTTGCAGCAATGGCCGACATGTTCGTCAGCTACGCCGCGCAGACGTACCCGGACATCGAGTCTGATTTCGTCATCGGCATCGAGTCGACGACGCCACTAAATGCTGGCCGGACCATGGACCATATGAGCAGACTGAAAGCCTCCGGGATGAGAGCTGTTCTCCTGATGGGCACCTGTACAGACCTGCGGGCGCTGCTTCTGGCTGCGAAGCGGCTCGACATGATTGAAGGGTATGCGTACGTACTGATCGACGTTGATCCAGCCTGTTACCTGGGCACCGGAGATGGATGGCCCACCGGTTGGGGCCCTGAAGCCGACGAAGAGGCTGCCGAGGCCTTCAACAACACCATCAACATCGCCCCGCTCCCATACGCGTCGGCGGAGAAGGCAGCCTTCGAGGCGCAGATGATGGCGGATTTCGAGAGCCAGAGCTTCGCTCCATATCGCTTCCCTCCGGCGGGTGACACCGTACCAACACAAGCCGTCATTCAGAACCCAAACAACTTTTCCTATCAGATCAACATAACGTCCGCGTACGACGCGGACGCCCTTGAGATCTCAGCGCTGCTATTCGACGCGGTGACGCTGTATGCCCTAGCAGCGGACGCTGCGATTGCAGAAGGGCGGGATCCGCGTGCGGATGAAAGCATCTTGAACAAGACCTCCAACCTCTTCTTCGTTGGCATGAGCGGACCCGTACATCTTAGCGAAGAGAATGGTCGGGTGACTGGGGCCGTTTACCAGAATCTTATCCTCCAGTCGGATACAATGCCAAGGTTCGAGAATGTCGCAGCATTCGACATCTTCACCAGAACGTACACAGAGCTGGCCACCATGAGATACCCCGGGGGAGGGACAAGCGCACCAATGCCCTTCGTGCCTCCGGCTTGTGAGCTTGGGGACTACGAAGTCACTACGGGTGACTGCCTGTCTGACGGAAACCTCGAAGTGCTCTTCACTGTCAAGCCGAGCGCTCGGTGCAGTGATGTGAACCGTCCAGAGGCTTCTGCCGAGTGCGCCTTCGTCCAGGCAGGCGGCCTGTACGGACAAGCCACGCTCGTGTTCGCCGGCATCGGCACAGTTGTGTGTGCCGTCTTCATGTGCTGGCTGGCCGTTTACCGCAGCAACGATGTCGTACGCCTGTCGCAGCCGCAGTTCGCGGGAGTCTGCATCCTTGGATGCCTTCTCCTCAACGTCAGCAGCTTCTTTACCATCGGTGGCGAAGGCAAGCCGGCCTGCACGGTCGCGCCGCGAATCTTCCACTTATCTTTCACGGTGGCACTGGCCGCGTTGATTGCCAAGCTCTATCGCGCGTGGCGCATCTTCGACAAGTGGAAGCTCAAGAAGGTGCTCATCAGGATGCGAGATGTGTTCTTCGTGGTCGCCTTCTTCTTGCTCGTGGACGTCGCCCTCCTCACCTTGTCAGCGATTGTGTCGCCGCTTCACACCGAGTACGAGGCTGAGACGACGGACGGAGCAAGCGTCGAGATCGAGCAGCTGCGGTGCCGCGGAGGCGGCGTCTTCGTGTATATGCTCTGGAGCGTGAAGATCGCCCTCCTCCTCGGTACCTGCGCGCTGGCGTATGTTGCCAGATCCTGCGGCGAGCACTTCGCGGAGAGCAGAGATATCTTGAGCAGCGTGTACCAAGCAATGCTGCTGGCCTTGGTCACGATGATTGTGACGCATCTTGCTGACTCGCTGCTGCTCCAGACGCTGGTCCGCAGCTTCTCCATCATGGCGGGCACATCCGGCGGCTTGGCTTTGATATTCGTGCCGAAGATGAAGGCAATCTACGACGGCCTCGATGCGCAGACGATGCTCTACACTGCAACAACGGTGGTTCCCGACACCTTGACATTGACAGCGACGAAGGTCGCAAGAGGACAGCCACCAGGACATCGCATGACCAAGTCACATAGCGCACCAAAAGGCATGCTTAAGCATGCGTTGCATGGTAATCAACCGAACACGACATCTAGGTTGACACGCTCCAACAGGGGACAGATGCAACCGCTTCGGCATCAGAGAACAGCATGGGGAAACGGCAGTCCCGACGCCGCTTCTTTGAGGCCCGAGCAAAGCCATAGTCGTCGTCCACCTGTGAGAATCCATAGCAACCTTGAGCTTGGCAGCGTCGAAGATTCGTCATAGAGCTGCTGGTGAGAGCCGCCGGTGGGCTTCAAGACTCTCAAGAAGATCCTGTTCGTGGCATCCGCAAGCAGGAGGACAAGGGTCGACGCCAGATTCGCTTCTGCTTGAAATGCCTTTCGCTTCTGCTTGAAATGCTTTTCGCTGCCCAAGCGTCCTTTCTGGAGGTTGCCCCCGGACAGGACAGGCCGCTCTCTCTCTCTTTCTCTCTCTCTCTCTCTCTCTCTCTCTCTCTCTCTCTCTCTCTCTCTTTTCATCTATCTCTCTATCTATCTATCGTTAGCCACACCGATGCTCCAATGATCACTGAAAGCGACGCCAAAAGAGCCCAGGAAAGCGACGGCAGGCTTTCAAAAGAGTGGCTGCGGCGCTGCCGCTCGGCCTGAGAGTCAGCTGATACACTAGGCCCGGACCCACCTCGGACCAGAACCGGGAGGAGTATCGGAAGTATGGTTCGATTTTCGCACGCAACGCCATCGTAGTATAGGGTCTGAACATGAAAACCAGTCACCATTCAAGTGGATCTCCACCAATCATAGACCAGTTTCACGTGCAACGCGCAAAAGGTCAGGCCTTTCTACCAATCAGGGGATGGATTCAATCCTTCCAAAGAAAACTCTGCCGGAGGTGTCAGGATGAGGTTTCATCTCCTCCTGCCGTTCTAACGCCATCGCTCCTCCGGCGTTCTGTTGCACTTCGCGGCTTCTCGACGCACTCCTTATCCGCTGGCCCATTGCTGCAAGAGCGGCTCGTGAGAGCGTGAGACCGTGAGACCGTGTAAGGCCTTGGTTTCGAAAGCTTGCGAGCTGGGCGAAAGCCTCGGACGAAACGAAGGATGAGAAGCACAAGGGCTTGTCGGTGGGTGACATGTGGCCTGCTGCTCGCTGCGCAGAGCTCTGGACAGCCGGCCGAGCTGAGACTGGGCTTCATGATTCCCTGGGAGGGGACCATGAGCATCGGTCCCTACATCACTCCGGCCATCACGCGGGCGGTGGCGGCCATCAATGCCCGCAGTGATGTGCTGAACAACACGGAGCTCAAGTGGGTCTGGCACGACAGCCAATGCGACGTTAATGCAGCCATCGGAGCGTGGATGGACATGTCGCTGTACTACAATGTCTCCGCCATCATCGGACCTGCCTGCAACGACCCAGGAGATCGACTGGCAGGCGTTGTCGAGTACTGGGAGATACCACTGATCTCCTATGCAGCGGACAGCGTCCTCTTTAGCTACGAACTCAATCCGCCGCAAAACTTTGCTAGGGTCAACCCTACACCGACCGATCTGCTGCTCTCGTTCTTCCCCCTAGCGATAGCAAAGAACTGGACCACGATGGCGGTCTTTTTCACCATCGACATCGATTGGGCTCCCGTGGGTGGCGTCTTCCTGGCCATCTTCGCCCCAGCTTTCCCAAGTGTGCAGATCAGACTCGTGATCGGCGTCGAGTCGACAACTGTCACGAATGCTGGCCGTACCATGGAGTACTTGAGTGAGCTAAAGGCCTCGGGAATTCGCCTCGCGTTCCTCATTGGGACTTGCACCGACATGCGAGCCCTTCTCCTCGCTGCGAAGCGCCTGGACATGATCGAGGGGTACACGTACGTCCTCCTCGACGCTGATCGCGACTGTCACATCGTCACAGGAGACGGATGGCCCACCGGCTGGGGGCCAGAAGCCAACGACGAGGCTGCTCAAGCGTTCAACAACACGATCAACATAGCGGCGCTTGGCTTCTTTTCGCCAGACAGGGCAGCCTTCAACGGGCAGATGATGGCCGACTACGCGACGCAGAGCTTCGCCCCGTACCGATATCCTCCTGCCGGAGACATCGTGCCGACTGCGCCAGTGGTGCAGAACCCGCAAAACTTGTCTTACACGATCAGCGTCACTCCTGAGTACGACTCTGAGGCCCTCGAGATAGCGGCGAGGCTTTATGATGCGGTGACCCTCTACGCGATGGCTGCGGACGCCGTGATCGCCGACGGAGACGATCCCACACTGCAGCAGAACATTCTGAGCAAGCTCGGCAGCCTCTTCTTCATTGGCATGACCGGACCCGTCGCCCTGAACTTCGTCAATGACCGGGTGTCGGGGGCTTCGTTCCAAAACGTTGCAACGGAACCCAGCACGAGTCTTCGATTTGACAATGTAGCGATGTATGACATCTTCAGCGATACGTACACGGAGCTGGCTACCATCCGATATCCCGGAGGAGGAACAGCTACGCCCCTGTCCTTTGTTCCAGCGGCCTGCGAGCTAGACGACTACGACGTCTCCACGGCCGGCTGCAAGTCCGATGGAGACCTCGAGATCGTGTTCACGGTCAAGAATGGGACACTCTGCAGCGACGTGAACCACCCGGAAGCCTCTGCAGAGTGCGCCTTCGTGCCGGTAGACTCGCTGCATGGTCGAGCTACCATCGCCTTTGCGAGCTTCGGGACAGGCGTGTGCATAGCGTTCATCTGTTGGCTGATCATGTTCCGAAAGCATGACGTCGTCCGCCTGTCGCAGCCACAGCTGGCTGGCGCCTGTATGCTCGGCTGCATGATGCTCAATGTCAGCAGCTTCTTCACGGTTGGCGGCGAGGGCAAGGCCGCTTGCACCGTGGCTCCAAGGATCTTCCACCTGAGCTTCACGGTGGCGATGGCAGCGCTGATCACGAAGCTGTATCGCGTCTGGCGGATCTTCGAGAGTCGAAAGCTCAAGAAGATTCGCGTGCAGCTCCAGGACGTCTTTGTCGTCGTCGCATTCTTCGTGTTCCTGGATATCGCGTTTCTGACGCTGTCTGAGGTCGCGTCTCCGCTTCACACCGAGCACGAGGCCGAGACGACGGACGGAGCAAGCGTCGAGATCGAGCAGCTGCAGTGCCGCGGCGGGGGCATCTTCGTTTACATGCTCTGGTCGATGAAGATCGTCCTGCTAGGCTGCATTTGTGTCCTGGCGTATGCCACGCGGTCACTGAGCGACCATTTCGCAGAGACCCGGGACATCTTGACGAGCGTGTACCACATCATGCTCCTCGCTCTGGTGACCATCGTTGTGACCTTTTTGGCGGACTCCTTGCTGCTCCAGAATCTTGTTCGCAGCCTGGCGATCATGGTGGGGACATGCGGAGGGCTCGCGCTAATCTTCGTGCCCAAGATGAAAGCGATCTACGATGGCGTCGATGCGGAGACCGCGATCTACGGCTCATCGGCTGTCGTTCCCAGTAGCGCAGCCTCGCGGGGGAAAATGTCTAAGGAGTTCACGGGAAAAGGCTCCCCGAGCAATCGGACGCGCAACGGCGGTCCTTCGTATCCATCTGCCAACAGCGGAGAAGGGCAAACGCCGGCGGGGCTAGTAGTCGCTTGGGGTAGTGGTGGCGTCATCAAGGTGGCGCGGAGGAGTCCCAGGAAAAATGCTTCACAAAAGCATAACTCACAGATCAGCTCTCAGCTTGTCAGCTTGGAGGAAGATCTCAATTCCTGAAACTCTCGAGGTCTACGTGCAGCGACCCAATTGCAGGACTTGGCTCCGCTTTGCCATCAAGTGGTCCCAAAGGCTTGAAGATCACGCTCTGAAACGGGGCGCATGCGAGAGCGTGCTCGCGAGATAGGTGCCAAGCTTTGAAAAGAATCCCATCGTTGAGGCTTTCGTACGTTCCCGCGGAGATTGCTTGCGCAGCCGCTTCGCCATCAATGCCCCCTGATCACCCGCACTCTTGTTCGGGTTCGCCGCGCATGTGGATATATGCACGAGGTGCGATCCAAGAGCGATTGACAATCTTGAACCAATTACGATGATGGAAATGGCCGGTGTGATCTCCTGACAAATCAGGGGATGGGAATGCTGGGGAAGACGCGCAGGCATCTATCCAGTGCAGGTAGAGCGGCATGGACTTCAGTCAGCCGGTGACCAACCATAGCCCTCCCCTTTCGCTCCTTCCATGTTTACAATATTTTGTTATGGTGTTCTATTCCTCTTCAATAAAAACTATTTGAAATGTGTTGAATGCTCCAACCGATAACGCATAGAGCTGCCGCTTCCGCAACAGAGCGGCAGTCTTGCGCTTGCCTCTGCCTAGTCTTCGGCGTACATGGTCTTCGTCAGGGCAGCGGGCACGTCCACGCCTCGCGAGACGATCCTCTCGCTCGAGCACCATCTTTTGCGCGTACTCTGAGGAGAGAAAGCGGTGACCTCGTTTCGCTGGGTTGCACCTCCGCGAACAGGATGCCAATCAGCGGCACATTCAGCCCAACGAGGCGGGGCCTTCTCTGCCTCTGTCTCATCTGGACAAATGCAAGTGCCCAGCCATCTGAGCTAAAGCTGGGCATCCTTCTTCCTTGGGAAGGCGCGTGGAACCTGGGGCCCTACGTGTCGCCAGCTATTCTCCGCGCTGTCGAGGCCATCAACGCCCGCGACGACGTGCTCAACAATACGCAGCTGAAGTGGGTCTGGGACGATGGTCAGTGCAACGGCAAGGTCGCGACAGGCGCCTTCATGCAAATGGAGCTCAGCTACGGCGTCGACGCAATCATTGGCCCGGCCTGCCACTCGGAGGCGCTTCGCATCGTTCCGGTTGGGGCGTACTTTGACATGCCCGTGCTCTCGTACGCCGTGGAGGGCGTCACCTTCATCAGTCCCGAGATCAACCCGAACTTCGCCCGGGTGGTGCCAACCGCCGCGGACATCCTGCCTTCGTACTTCCCGCTCGCGGCGGCGCACAACTGGGACACGATCGGCGTGATCACGACGATCGACGAGAACTTCGGCGAGCTGGGGGACTACTTCATCTCTGGACTCCTGCCGCTGCAGCCAAGTGTCCGGCTGGGCTTTGTGCACGCGATGCAACCAACCTCGCCGCTCAACGCGGGCTTCGGAGAGTTGGAGATCATCAGCGAACTCAAGGAGTCCGAAACGATGGTCGTGCTGCTTCTTGGCGCGTGCCTCGACATGCGCAACCTGCTCCTCGCGGCAAAGCGCCTTGGGCTGAGCGAAGGGTACCAGTTCATCCTGCTCAACGTCAGCCCCACGTGTCACATCGTGGAGGGTGCTGGATGGCCACTTGGCTGGGGTCCAGAGGCCAACGACGAGGCCGCCGCGGCTTTCAACAACACCATCAGCATGGCGCCGCTACCGTACGTGTCGGCAGAGACCGAAGCCTTCGCGTCGCAGATGGCGACCGACTTCGCGACGCAGCGCTTCGCTCCGCACCGCTTCCCTCCGGCGGGTGACATCACTCCAGCTGCTGCCGTGACGCAGAATCCCTCGGGTCTCCCATACGTAATCAACGCGACGGAGGAGTACGATACCACCGCGCTCGACTACGCCGCTCGACTGCACGACGCGATTACGCTCTACGCACTTGCGGCCGACGCTGCCATCTCGGCGGGCACGGATCCTAGGCAGCAGGAGAATATCATGTCCAGGCTCCAGAGCATCTTCTTCGTGGGTCTGACGGGCCCGGTGGTGCTCAACTCCTTCTTGGACCGGACGTCTAGCGCCCTCTACCAGAACGTCATTTACGATTCAGGTGGGCTGCTGAACCTCGTGAGCGTTGCCACGTACGACGTCTTCTCCGCGTCCTACACCTCCTTGGCGCAAATCACGTATCCGGGAGGAGTTACGACCGTGCCGCTCGCGTCCGTCCCGCGGTCCTGCCTGCTCAGCGACTACGACTACACCACGGGCGACTGCAACGCGGATGGAGACGTCGTGGTCTCCTTCACCGTCAAGGAGGGAATCGCTTGCAACGATGACAGCACCCCGGAAGCGACCGCAGAGTGCGCATACGTGCCGGTGGACAACTCCTTCGGCCAGGCCACCTTGGCGTTTGCATCCATAGGTACCGCGGTGTGCCTCGCTTTCATCGCCTGGCTGGCCCTGGAAAGGAACCACGAGATCTGTCGTCAGAGCCAGCCGCTTCTGGGCGGGATGTGCATGGTGGGCTGCCTCTTGCTTAACATCAGCATCTTCTTCACAGTTGGTGGCGAGGGCAACCCCGCTTGTGTGGTGGCGCCGAGGATCTTCCACCTCTCCTTCTTAGTCGCGATCTCGGCCGTCATCGTGAAGCTCTACGTCTACTGGCAATCCAACGACACGGACGAGGACAAGAACTTTTTCATGTCGCTGCGAGGCATTTTCAACGCGGCCGCGGGCCTCATTTTCCTGAACGTTGCTCTGCTTTTGGTAGCCGCCGGCGTGTCCCCGCATCGTCTTGAGGACGAGACGGAAACGGCTGACGGAGCTGCAGTCGAGATAGAGCAGGCTCGGTGTCAGAATGGCGGCGTCTTCTTCTTCCTGACTTGGGGAGTAAACATCGCCTTGCTGCTAGGCACATGCTTCCTGGCGTACGGCGTGCGCTTCCTAGCAGCGGACTTCAGAGAGGTCAAAGACATTCTTACGAGCACGTATCAAGTCATGCTGCTCACAATCGTGGGCGTGATCGTCACGTACATGGCAGATTCGGAAGGACTGGAGAGCCTCGTCAGGAGCTTGTGCGTCATGGTGGGCACAACGGGCGGCCTGAGTCTCATCTTCCTGCCGAAAATGAAAGCCATCTACGAGGGGGTGGATTCACAGGAAGCCCTGTACGGGAAGCCTTCGGAATTGCCAAGCATCGGGAACCACAAGGCCATGGTGTCGCGTAGTCGATTGGATACCGCCAATGACAAGATAACGGGATCCGGAAGCCTGAGGAGCGGAGTGCGATCGTCGGGAAGCGCGGGAGCTCTGTCGAGCCAGCGGGCAACTGCTGCAAGTAACAGCGCAACGCGACGCATCAGCTCCCCCAGGAGAAGCTCTGCCAAAGTCCACTCGCGCTCTTCGCTGAAGTCTTCCCAAACGCACCCCGAGTGGACGAATTAGGACTCGGAGCTCTGTGCAGGCAAGAAGGAAACAGAATCCATACGTTGATCATCATTCTCCATGGCTAGTGGACTTGGGCATCTGCCGCGTCCATAGTATGCTAACGTATTGGTCGAACGCGACCTCGTCCCCTCTTTCCCCTCTTTCGCATATCCTTTCGCGGCGGCTGCTTCTTTTCTGCCATGTCGCTCTCGTCTTCAGGAGGTTCCACCTTTCTCTTTCTGGGACGCGACGGCTTCTTCGATCGGGTCGGCTTCTTTGCCACCACCGGTGTGTCTACACTGCCCTCGCCTTCCTCCTCCGGCTTTGTCGCTGGCCTCGTGCTCCTGCTCCCCTTCGCTTTGGCATGAGTTGGAGTCGGGGAGGCGGAGGGCGTGGTTTCAGCAGCAGCGTTCTCGGGGGAGGTCGGCGCCGCTGGCCCTTTGGCCTTGCTCGACTTGTTTTCCCCCTTCTTCTGCAAGCGCTGTACAATTGCCGTGGTCCTGCCGCCAACAGTTTCGAACACGATGCGGTCGCCAGTTGGCAGAGACGCGCCTGGCACGAACGCGGAGAGCTTGCTTAGGGATGGCCCCCCCAACCCTCACACTGCCGAGCATCGTGCACACAGCGCTTCATGGATGCTGCGCACTCACCTAGTTTTCCCTTGCCCCAACGGTAGTGAAACAGCCAATCCTCCGGAAAGCGGTGATAATCAGCTCTCACGGCGCACGCCAGGTCTGGAAGGAGAGGCGCCGTTAGAGTGGTGGACCCATCCCTCCAGCAGCCGAGGGTCGTCTGCAGATCTGGTACGCACCGAGAATTTCCTTCATTTTCAGTCTGACTTTATCGCACTGAGAACGGGACAGGGTGCTGCAGGTCGCAGCCGGGTGTATTCCTGCTTGGAAGCAGATCTTCGCGTCGATTAGCTTCCGCTGAGACGCGGTGACACGGGATTGCAGCCTCGAACCTCATCTGCCACCCAGTTCCCCACACCACAGACGAGCCGATTCTGATCGAGCAACACTGCTTTCAGTGGTGCTTGGTACAGGACGAGGCGTTCGGAAAAATCATCCGCATCAGGCAAGTCCTCAACGGGATCCCTCGCCAACTTGGAAATGGGCGGCTCCTCCTCGGGCCGGTCCCTAGCAGCCCAATGTCAGTCGGGTCTCGAGAGCGCCTGCTGCACGCTATTCCTGCACACCTTAGGAGAATCCTGCCAAAGCGCCTGGGATCGCTGAAGGCCAACTTCAGCGTCTCCTCGCCATCGCGTCGGAAGTGAAGCTCTGCCTTGGTGAAGCGCGGAGGCCACTGGCCGTCCACGGTGAAGCGCTTGTACGTCATCCGATCCTTGCCGTCAATGGCGAATGCCCCGGTCATGCCAAAATGCCACAGCGGCAGTGGGCCGGCTCCGGAGAGCTCAAACCACATTTGCTTGCCCTTCCTCCTCACGGCCTGGAGGGTTCTCCCAAGCAAGGCCGCCCGGAAAGAGTCCTCGGCAACGCCATCACCTATCACCTGCAATGTTCTTGAATCTCCAATCGGCGCCGAGCGCTCCACAGCTGCACGTCACGGCACCTTCTCGTCAAAAAGGCCCTCTCGGGGTCCGCCGCCGCTCTCCTTAGTCAGCACCTCGACGATCTCAGCCCCCAGGCAGCAGTCCTCCACCATCCTCCTGGCGCCCTCGACCTGCGTGGGAGGTGGGAGACGGATGACGGCTTCTGACTTCTCAGCAGCATGCGATCCACGATCGCAGCAGAAACAACCCTGGATGTCGCTGGCGTGGCGGCGAGCGCGGGGCGATCTATGCGGAAAACGCCGGCAACGCACCTCAGGCAGCTCGGGCATGGTCCTCGGTGTCCAGCCGCGAGGAGCAGTTGGTGCTGGAAAAGCGGAGGGTGAGGTTTCGGCCAAAATTCCGGAGACTTCAACGACTGCTGGCGGCGCCAGAAGGCCACTTCAGAAGGGCGAAAATGGCGGGAAAACTGAGAAGAGACGAGCGCAGCGATTTTCTTGCTCCATATCGATAGTGAGCATGAAGCCGCTCTGCGACTTTCTGCCGTTGGGATGCAATAGGGAAAGTGATAAAATTATGGAAGGTGGCTGTCAGACGTCGGAAGGGCGATCACGAAATCCTAACGCTTGCGACTTCCGACGGCCTGCTTCTTCTCCGAGGGCCGTCGTCTTCAGGAGCGCAGACGTCTGGTGGTGCGATCGGCGCGGCTCGTTTTTTCCAAGAGCGCCGAGGGCGTGTGTGGGCTCGGAAGGCCTTTTGCGGCGCGGCATCCGTCGGTTCCAGCAGGCCTGGCGACACCACGTGGTTCTAGGAATACGGCAAAGCCCCCCAGCCGCTCTCTTTCTCTCCTTTTTCTTCTTCCTTTGGCGCTTACGGGGCTTCCGGAGGCTCTGAGAGGCGTGTGGTCCGCTTTTCACCCGTCTTAAGCATCTTCTGCGGCGCGTTGCCGGCATTTTCTGTCAGCTTTGATCGATCTTGGTCCACGACGATGCAGACCCTGAGCCTGTACGCGATGATCTGCCTCTTGGCGCCGTTGAACGGCCTGTCGAGCCTGTACATGAGCGTGCAGACCCCGACGGCCTTGCCCGGCGCGGGCCTGGGCTTTGGAATGCCCAACTTCCCCGTGCGGCTGCGGCTTCCGCACTCGAAGAATGCGCGGGTCTTGCTGGTCGACAAGGTGGAGTACCGTGAGCTGCACGCCGTGGCGAAGCTGCTGGTCCAGAGTTTCTACGAGAGAGCCGGCCTGCCTCGCGTGCTCAGCGAGCTCAATCGGCTGCAAAGCAACTTCCACTACGACGACTCCAGGCACCTCATGCTCGCGGTGAGAGACGAGGACACCGGCGACGTCGTGGCCTACTGCGATGTCGATGCCCGGCCCCCGCCTGGGGGCGTGGCCACGAGCACGACGTACCCGAGGCCGTACCTGTCGGATTTGGGCGTGGCGAAGTCGTGGAGACGCTGTGGAATCGCCACGGCGCTGGTGAAAGTGAGCGAAGAGGTGTGCATGGCGTGGGGCTTTGAGCACATGCACCTGAAGGTCGACCAGACGAATGTGGTAGCGCGGAACATGTATGCAAAGTTGGGCTACCGAGTGACGTCTCCGGAAGGGATCGTCCTGCCGGTGCCGCCTGAGGGGATCCCCTCCGACGAGCTGGCGAACCCGGTGCTGCAGTGCACGGCTTCGAGACTCATGTGCACGAAGGAATTTGTGTAGGAATCAACCAGGTGCCGCTGTAATCCGGAAGATGTGCACGTGCCATTGGTGCCATGAGAACAGTGATTGCGGAGAGTAGCGGTCGCCAATCCTCTGGTGATTGAAGGAGAAATCAGAGGTGCTCACGCGGCGACAGGTCGAATCAAGATCAGTTTTGTTCGCTTTATGTGTCTTGTGTTTTTGTGTGTGTGTGTGTGTGTGGGTGGGTGGGTGGACGGATGGGTGTGTATTATCTCTTTTTTTGTCTTTTTTGGAAGGCGGCGGAGGGTGAGGCGTTTCACGTCATGAGGCTGGTGTAGCGCAGGGCGTCGGGGAGACGCCGCTGTCAAGTGAAGGTCTTGTCCGCGACACCGTCACGCGAGACCCGAGGGCATGATGTATCCCCGGGCAGATCTGGGCGGAGCCGACGTTCAATGGAAGGTCCCAAGCGCATCGCGCATGGCGAGGCAAGACTCTGACTGATTCTGTCCGTTTCGCGGTGCTGCGGACAGAGCAGGGAAACCAGTTTCTCCGCTCCGCAACCGGAACCCCGCGTGGATGCACCAAGCGGATGGCCCGATGGCGTCGATTGGTGGATCCAGCAGCTGCGGAGAGCTGCTTGAGGCGGAATCATTCCCGTTGATGCGGTCATTGGATTCTCCGCTGCTTCGGAATCATAATTGGCGGGAGATGCCCACGTCACGAGCGGCGTCATAGCAGTCGCTCGGGAGTCGCGCCGTAGAACTGGCCAGCATGCTGGCAGTTTCACGACACGTCACCGGCCTGAAGCATTGCGGCGTCATCTTTGACGCTTCGACCTGGGCGGCTGAAATTCACCTGCCATTGCGCTCGCACCAATGGGGGCAACAATAGCGGAGGCAGGACGAACGCACCCACGCTCCGGCGGCCAACTACGCCGAGGATAAAGCCTCAACGAGGAGGTTGAAGTTAGCCGCGAAGGTTGACCAATCGCGGCGCACTGCGGGCTCCGTTATGGACTGCCAAAAATATGGTTCTGCTTGATCGGGCCAATCAACGCCACCTGTCGGGCCAGCACTCCCTCTTTTTGATTTCTCCTGCGGCCGTATTCGTTTCGATGCTGCTCCGTTGTGCAGCGCTGCGATTGGCGGCCACGCGTACGCGTCCCCCAACGGGAGCTCGGACGGGCGGGCGAACGATCGGGAAGCGCTACAAGACCAGGTGAGCACCCAATCGCCAGCATCCACTTTTCGAAAGCTGCGCCATAATTCGGCCACTTCTCGACAGTTCTTCTATCGCGGCTGAAGCACGTGGAAAGAAGCGAAACTAAAGTTCACCATTCTCCTTTTTTCGGGATCCGCTGTCCTGCGCAGTGTGGAGGACAGCAGCGCCACAGAAGTGCGTCGCTGTCAAGGGCGCGCGTGAAGCGGTCGTCCCCCCCATGCGCTCTGCGCCTTGGATATGGGAATCGGAGCGAATCTGAACAGCTTATGGAGTATGAAAACCACGTAATGGCGCGTGCGGCGCAGCCCCCTCAGAAGCGCTTCGCTTCGAACAACCGGATGGGCCCGTTCGCGAGGCCGCGCGGAGCGCAGGAGGAGCTCGTCGCCACCGCGCTTTTGGACATTGGGCGCGGCCCGAGCTTCTCCGGCAGACCGCAGGGGAAGGCGCCGCCGCAGGCGGCGCTGCCGCAGCCCGAGGCCAAGGCCAAGCCTCTCCGAGTGGTCTCCGAGGTGTCTCACGGGCGCTCCGCGCAGGACCTGTGCGACGCCCGAGCGCTCGGAGAGGCAGGCGCCATGGACTCCGACCCGTCCTCGGCGGAGAAGAGCATTCGAAATGCGGCGGAGAGTTCCAAGGCGCGCCCGCTCCCTCGGCCCACCGTGCGCGAGATTCTGCCGGGACTGGCCGATGCCAAGGGCACGAGCCGAGAGGTCAAGCTCCGCGCGCTGCCCACGGTGCCCTCGATCTCCACGGAGGACGCCAGGGACTCGTGCTACGTGAACAGGCCCAGCTGGCTGGAGCTCACGCCGGCCGGCGCCGGCGCCGGCGCCGGCGCCAGCGCCAGAGCGACGCACGCCAAGCGGAAGCGGAGGGACTTTGATCCTCAAGAACCCGCCGTCGGCATCGCGAACGCCCGCCACGTGGGACCCACCGAGGTGGGCTTCTCCGCTTTCCTTGGCAGCCCCTTCTCAGATAGGGCCAGTGCGAGTGGGACGCCGATGTACCCGACCTTCGTGCTGGCCCCGAACTACGCCAAGAAGGCGGCCTTCTCCGGCGGCTTCCGCGACGGCCCTGCGGCCGGTCGCCCACCCAGTTTCCCGGTGCAGTCCGCGCTCAGTTTCGGCGGCGACGCGCTGCCGTCTTGGATGCGCATGCCGGGCTTCTTCTATCCCCTCAACGAGCCGGCCGCTGGAGCGGGCGGCTTCAACGGCAGCTCTGCCCCGTCCAAGTGTTCGCGAACTTACGTTCCGCTGCAGCCGAATCCGCAGCCGCCGGCGCAGACGGGGCTTGACGTCAACGTGCGGCTGTGCTCCCCCAATGGCCCCGTGCACGTGCTGAATGGGATGCGGACGCCACCGGCGCGCACGGATAGCGAAGGAGACTCGGAATCCGACTCGGACATGACCCAAAGCCAGGGCAAAGCCGGCACAATGACGGCCGTGCAGAGCCAGCCGGACAAGAGCAACTTACTAGATCAATACCTTTCAACCAAGCAAGAGCGAGAGCCGGGGAGAGTCCCTGCGGAAGATGCGAAGCTAAGCGGAGTGGGCTGCCTGGAGGCAATCCTGGACGGCATTCTGTGGGGGAATTCCAATACCCTGGAAGGCGCCGAAGACAGCCTGAGTTGGGACCACGGCACGCAGCAGGTGATGGAGACCGGTCGTGCCCATGTGAATGGGAACAAAGTGAAGATGCTGGTGATCAAGAACCTGCCGCGCGGAACTTCCTGGACCCTGCGGATGCGCGAGGAAGTGCCTCTGTGCTACAGCCGAGCGCGCGTCAAGGAGCGCGTGGCGCTCCTCCGCCAGTATGCCCGCATCAACGCGGACCCGTACTGGAACGGGGCCAGCGCGCAGTCGCGATCGCGGGTGCCCAGCATCATCATGCAGATCGAGGGCCACCGAGACCCCGTTCTTCTCAAGGGTCGGATTAGAACGCTGTCATCAGAAGCCGGCGCGACCTGGGATCTGGACCTACCCCCCGGCCAGGCGGACGTCCGCGTGCTCTACAAGGCGCACATGCGCTGGGACATCAGCTTCTCGCTGTTGCGTTCGAGTGACGCGATGAAGTCCTCGGACCCGGAGATTGTGTCCATCGGCAGGAGCTACATCTTCCCCTCGGCCGTCTTCAAGAAACTCCGCAACTCGGCGTCGCCGGGTGCGAAGAAGCTAGTGCGACCAGGCAAAGCGAAGCCGCGCCTTCTGGAGGAGCATCGGGAGTACTTCAAGACCCAAGAACAAGCGTTGATTGCAGCGGTTGACACTGCTTTAGAGATGTGAGCGAAGAGTTTGGAGAGTGGCGAAGGCGCACGAATGGCCGCGTCTCATGTACGTATTCCATTGTTGGCGGCACGTGCGCCGCATCTCTGTACAGTAGTTCTCGCCAAGTGTGGTGTTTCGATTTGTTGCGACTCTTGCGTGCGTGCTTGCTCCAATCCAGACATGTCTGGACTGATTCCCGATTCCCGAATCCCGATTCCCGATTCCCGATTCCCGATTCCCGTACGAGTGTTGTTCAGCAGACTGGTGCTCTTTTCTCAAACGTAGCTGCTGATTGGCGTACCGGAAAAAAGACGGCCCGCAGTGTGCTGCGGAGCTGCTCCTTCGCTTCTGTTTTTGGTCTCTGCGGTCCTCCACCATCCTCGATGGTGGTAGATGGTGGTATGCACGTTATAAATTTGGAGAAAGGCTTGATATCTCTGCCGAAAGCGGATGGATCGAGCTCTTCAGGCGTTTCATGCGGTCCGATCGTTGCTCCGACGGCGTCCGCTGTCGCCAAGATCGAGCTGGATTCTGCGCTTCGGCACGGTCGGCAGTTCACGGTCCGTGGACGCTTCGCTGCACCCGGCTCGATGGTGACGCCTCGCGAGCTCTGCTTCGTCAGGCCATTGCGGGCAGCTACGAATTGACCGTTCTTCGTTTTTCTCTTCTGCATCGTCTCCTCCTCGTTGCCCCGTCTGCTTGGCATTTCAACGACTTGAACCTGCTCCGCCAGTCCTTTCGTCTCGGCCAGCAACCTCGCTCTCCAGTCACGCTGGCTCCACGACGTGCTATCGGGAGTCGTCCTGGTCCTGCCCTTCAATGCTGGCAAGCATGTACTTTCCATTGAGCACCTTCGTGGTGACGATGAGGATCCTGTAGGGAACTGTCGAGGAAAAGGGGCGGAAACCAAGCGCGTCGCCGTTGCCCGCGCGTGAGTCGGGAGAACAAGCTGTGGCATCCGTGGGCAACGATCTGCGGTACGTACATTTGGGACTCCTGGACAGATGCCGAAGCGCGGCGATCTCCATGTGCGTCACGCCGCCCACGTAGAAAACCATCAGGCACGGCTTCCCTCGGTTCGAAGACGGTCCCGGTGGCGCGCCGCCTTGCTCGTCTGCCCTCTCGAATGCGTCGAGGCCTGCCGGGACGTGGAAAGCGGGTTAGCCTCTCGAGAATGGTAGTTCGGGGCCGTCATGACTTGAGCGCACTTTGGTCGAGCTCCATGGGTGCGTCCGTTTGTCGTATCTGAAGCGTTGGTCCCGGCACAAGCCGGAGCGCCTCTTGGCACACGCTCCAGCCTGGCGATCCCGCGAACTGCACCATTCTCGCTGATAGGGGTGCGTAGCCAGAGGTGACATATGCCATGTCGTTTGGATTCATTACGTCGACGTCCCCGTCACTGATGAGATTGAAGGCACGCCGAATGGAGCTCCAAAGCGTGGCGCCCGTGTCCAGGAAGGTCTCCTTCTTCTTCAGCATGCCCATGCGCTCCAGCGCGCTCAGCAGCGTCAAGTACTCGTAGCCGTAGGTCTGCAGGAAGTCTCTCCTGAGGCTGTCGAAGTACTTCGAGCGGATGCCGCCTCCGCAGAGCGACTGAAGGCAGATCAGCTTCAGGACTTCCGCCGCCGGTTCTTCGGAGTGGAGCCTCTCCTCGATTTCCTCCAAGTGCGCGTCCCCCTCGAGGAGGCCGCGCTCTATCTGCCACCTTTCGCGGAAGTCATTCGAGTCCGTCGTCCTCTTGAGAAGGGCAGCAATGTTGATGTGCTGCGAAAGGCTCTTGTAGGACGCTCGCAAGTCGGGAACCTGCTTCCAGAACGCGTGGATTTCGGAGACGCTCGCGTTGCGGTTCGACCGGAACCCGGCGTAGAGCTCCTTAATCGACTTGGCTCGCGTCTGCAGAATCTGCCCCAGCGCGGACACGTTCTTGTCGCGAATCTCCTTGTACAAGTCATCGTTCGAGTTCAGGGGCAGCGACACTTTCTTCGGCGCCCCGTTCTCGGTCTCGGCCGTCTTCGCCTCGGGCTGCGATTCGCCCTTCTCGTCGGGGAGGTCGTCTCCCGTGTCGAGCAGGCTGGAGTCGAGCTTGACCTGACAGTTGTGAATGCCCACCAGCTCGTCAATGAGGCCTTCGTAGGTCAGTGGGGTGACGTTCGGGGTGACGAGGTCCACGGCGCGATCGAGGAGGATCAAGGTGTCCACGGCGGTCGGCCCCACGCCCTGAGCCACGCGTGCAACGTCCCCGTCCTCCGGCGGTCCAAACTCGGCCAGGTGATCATCGACGCGCATGCGCAGCATCCGGCGAAGCACTTTCTCGGCCACGTGCCCCTTCGCCTTGACGTTCGGGATGAAGCCGTACACGGCCTGCCATCTGCTCAGCGCGCGCACCGTGCTACCCACCGCCGTGATGTCCTGCTGCACGAAGATCTCCCGGAAGCTGTCTTTCAGCTCCATCGAGACGAGGTCGCGATCGAAGGGCACCAGGTCCATGTGGAACTCTCCCAGCGTGATCGCGTCGAGCACCCCTTCATCCTCCAGCACTTGCTCGCAAGCCAGCGTCCGGTGCGGCACGAAGTAGCAGCCATAGCTCAGGTTGCCGGCGGACGGCATCGCCGCTCGACTCTTCACGTGCGCCGCGATCTGCTGCACGCGCTTGATTCGGGGTCGCGTAAGATACAGCACGTGGTCCGGCTCTCTGTCCTCCTTGCCGAAGCGCAGATCGTCCAAGGCGCCGTCCTTGATCTCTCGGAAGAGCGCGACGCCCGCCTCCGAAAGCAGCTTGCTGCCCTCCACAACCACGTGGTTCACCAAGCCGGTGATGTCCGGGTCGAACACGAGGCATTTCGTGCCTGGAAAAGCTGTGCACCCCACGATCACAGGCAAGCACATGAGGAGCTGTTGGACGAAGAGGCGAAGCGCGGCGCAGGTTACCACTCAGGATCTCCAGCAGCTCCTCGCGGCTCTCGTCGCGAATCAAGGAGAGGTCCTGACGGATCGTGACCAAGTGGGGTCAGCAATGGCAGGTTTTGGTGGAGGCGGCAGCGAGAGCAAAGGCGAAGATACCGGCAGGTCTCCGGATCCGTCCAGCTGCACCGCCATGCCGCGCTCTGCTCTCGCAGCCAAGCTTTCGGTTCCTCCCTAGGGGCCTGTTCTCCGCTCTACACGATGATCGTCTGGGACGCTGCTGGTGCCACGTGGCCCACAAGGCATGGGACGCAATTGACTTTATCTGTGTAGATATGTATGGAGCGGAAACGCGAGACCCAAAACGGCGCGCGAAAATCGGATGTCCGAAGAACGAAGAGAAGAGAGAAGAGGGGGGAAGAGGTATCCTAGAAATAGTACCTGTAGTATGGGTAGTCGAGTAGGTGCACTTGAATACTTGAGTATCGCCGGAATCTGGAATGTACCTACTGTATTTACCGGAAAGTGAAAGTGATGCAAACGCAAGAACCACAAAACAAAAAACAGAAAACTGAAGAACCAAAGTTTGAGAAAAGCAAAACGAGAACCAAAAACCAAAAAAACCAAAAAAAACAAGAAAAGCAAAAAGCTGAAAACTGAAAACCCAGAAAGACAACAAAACTCGAACTCAGAAGAAGCGAATCGATCTCTTCTCCTTTTGGTCGAGGGGGATGATGTCGCTTGCTTCGGGTGACGGAAGGATCTAGAAGGTTGTGGGAGTCGTACGTATGCGCGGTGACCCAATCCGAGGCACGCAGGTCCGCATAGATGGGGCGAGTTCCCGCGACGCGCTGCTGCCAGGATGACGGGATTGATTGGCTGAGGTCTGATCCATCTGCTGCCTTGACTTGTGCTCCCATCCGACGGGAGGCGCGTCTGACGGCTCGGGACGCGCCGAAGGGCAGGGTGGATCGAGGTCTCCTGAACCCCACCGCCCGCGTGCAATACCGTCGTCATCTCCAGCGCTGATTGGCCCGTCCGCGCACTGATTCAAATCCGTGGGGAGAGAAGGCCCCGGTCTTCTGGCTGACATACCGCACTCCATCAACGGAACCCTGCCATTGGCCGCGAAGGACGGAGCTGCGCCAGCCGCGTCTGGCAGTCATCAGCCGCTGTCAGTCACTGGCACGACCACCGGCCTCCAGCACCCCATTGGCCGAACCGAGGCCGAGCGGGCCATCCACAGGCTCCGGAAGCCTGCTTCTCGAGGCGACAAAATCCGTTATAGGGTGGCCGGCTCGGAGATTTTCTGGGGACGTTGGAGCTCGGTGTCGAGCCGCACCTCAACGCGCGCCAACGACTGCTCCGACCAGTTCTGAATTCTTGAGGCCACAGTGCCGGCCTCAACCGCAAGAACAGCGTCTCATACAACGCGTCAAAGTGACTTAGCGAAGAACGGCCTTGGAACACGGCGTGCGCGCCGCTGGACGAACGCGTGGTTTCAAACGGCGCATTCACAGCCTTCGGATTCCGTTAACTGCGGGAAGGAACTCTCGCGTCCGGCGCTTCGCGCTTGAGCGCCGCTGTCTTCCCCTCCCGTCTCGACTGTCGTGGGAGGTGGCGAACCATGATGGACAGCTTCGGACCCGGCGGCCCGCGCGCCATCTTCTCCGAGCCGTGGATGGCGCCGGCGGACCCGCACGCGCCCGACGCGTCCTCCCTCCAGCTGGTGGATAGCCTCGCCAAGTTCGGCGCGGAGCACAAGCAACGGCCGCTTGCGCCCAAGCCGGTGCCCGTGTCGCCCTCGCAGAAGTCCAACCCGGGCAGCCTCAAGGAGGAGGAGATGATCAGAATGCTTTTCGACGACCTGGTGCCGGGCCGCTTTGGCATGAGCATTGACGAGGTGAAGCAGGGCTTCGCGGACAAGATCGCCGCCGCCGAGAAGGGCCTGAAGGAAGCGGGCGATTACGAGCAGCGCCTGGCGCTGTATCAGCGACTTCGTGGCCGGTTCCGCGAGCAGTATCAGCACGTGGAGACCGTGTTCGAGGGCATTGCGCAGCAGAAGCTAATGCTCTTCGGGGACAGCATCTCCGAGGCGGAGATCGCGCGGATCAAGGAGTGCAGCGCGATCCAGTGCCTGGGCACCCTGTCTCTTCTCGTGGATGAGTTCGTGCGGCGGACCAACGAGATCATGGAGGCGCCGGTGAGCAAGGTCCAGGAGGCCTTGGCCACCAAGCCGGCCGGAGCGCTGGACGGCGCGGAGAGCGACCCAGACTCGGTGTCCAGCCACGGCAACAACGCCTCGGACATTGCCTACCGATACGGACGGCCGCACGACCCGAAGTCCACGCCCGGCGACGGCAGCGGCGGCAAGAGGGGCCGGGCGGAGGCGAAAAGCGCGGAAGATGCTCGCGGGAAGAAGAAGAGGACTCGTAAAAACCTCAGTAGAGAAGCTAGAGAGATCCTGACGCAGTGGCTGAATGCGCATTGGACGGACCCCTACCCGACGCAGGACGAGAAAATCGCCCTCAGCCGCCAGGCGGGAATCACCATCGACCAGGTGAACAACTGGTTCATCAACGCCCGTGTTCGCACGTGGCGACCGAAGGTGAAGTCGGAGTATGCGAACCGTGCGAAGCGGGAGGGAGACCGTCGCGTCCACGTGGGCCTGCTGTCAAGTGCGTCCTCTCGGGCAGACCCGATGAAGGATCTGATATCCGTCGCGGAGCTGCGCGATGGCGGGATAGACTCGCGAGCCCGCCTGGCCCTCGTCAACTCGCAGACGGGGCTGGGACCGGGCTCCATCATCGGCGCTGGCCTTGGGGGAAGCACGTCGCCCTACGGCAGCGGACCGGGCTTCGTGTCCCCGGACACCCAGGACGCCCTCCAGGCCCAAGCCCAGGTGCAGAGATTCAAAATGGAACAGCTCCAAGCGCAGCGGCATCGGCAGGATCAGTTCGATCGGGTCCGCGGCCTGGCCCGGCGCCGGGCAGGAGGTCAGGCGCAGCCCGGAGTCGCCGCGCAAATGGCCTTCCGGCAGGGCGCGGGGGCCGGCTTCAACGCAGGCATCGGCAGGCCTCCCATCCATTCGGGTCAGGTTGGCAAGTTTGGGCAGGACTTCGGTCCGAGGAATGCCTATGACCTGGCCGCATCGCTCGATGCGTCGGGCCAGCGAAAGATCCCGCCGGGCATCCCGGGCATGGGCCTCGCGTCGAGCAGTGCCATGGAGAACCCCGGAGTCTTTCCGTACCCGCCCTTCTCGTCGAACATGCCGGACCTCGCCGGCGGCGGCGCCATGCTCCTGGGCAACAGCAGCCCGATGATGGCGGACGACTACGAGTCGGTCATGGCGGGATCTCTGGGTGGCCTCGGAGGACGGGGCGCCACCGAAGGAGCTGGAGCCGACAATGGACCGGGCCAGAACGCCGCCAAGAAGCCAGGCACCAGGGGTGGCAGGATTTCCTATTCCGCGCACGAGGCTCGCCCTGGTCGAAGGAATGTAAAGATGTGGCAGCAATCTCTACATGACGACAACAAAGCGATGAGCTTTTCCCAGTCACCGCAGATGCCCTTCGACGGAACGCCCGGCCTCGCCGGAACAGCGAGCGCCCAGGGCCGGGCCAGCCACGCCTTCTCACCTTTCGGAGTGGGCGACATTTCCCCAAGCCTGGGCCTGGGGCTCACGTCGCCTTTCCAGGGCTTCGATGGGGCCCTCAGCCCGGATGGAAACATCGGCTTCGGGCTTGGAGGCTTCAGTCCGTGTCATATCAACCAATCGATCTTCGGCAACGATCACGAGGACGGCAAGCAGAACTGACGGATGGAGTATAAAAAGGTCCGGTCAGAATATAAAGGTCACCGCGGCACCAAGAATCCACGGATTAGAAGGGACGGGAAGACAAGACGGTGTGTTTTGGGTCCGTAGCCTCAGGGAAGATGATTACATGGGAACTGCGTGTTTATGTCCCTGTCAGCTTCAATTTCAGAGGAGATAACTTTCGTTTCTTGGTTCGGAGGCGAGCGCTTGAACGATCCCTGGCTTATCCTTGGAACCACCTCGACGCTCACCAGGCTCAACGTCTGGCACCGCAACATAACGACATCCGTAGCAGTCCCCCGTCCCCCTTCGCCGCGCGGGCCGACGCAATGCGCAAATCCTCTAGCTGAAACCCAAGACGATGAGGAGCAGGAGAACCGCACTGAGGACGGCGATGATAATGTACAGGTAGCAGTTCTGGCTCTTCATCCGAATCTGCTCCGCGTGCCGCGCCTCCGCCCGCAGCCCCGCCGTGGCTCTGTCCACATCGACGTCCATCTCGTCGAGCAGACGCACGTGCAGCTGCGTCTCGTCCTTGATCTTGTGCGCCTGGTTGCCCAGGCGGTCCACTCCCCGCCCAATGTCCTGAATCATCTCGTCCTTTCACACGCCGCAGAGTGAGAGATCAGCCGCTTCAGTAGCTGCACGCACGAGCGAAACGAGCGACATCAGCGGCACAGTACCTGCAACTTCATGATCTCCTTCTGCCTCTGCCGCATTTTCACAGGCACGTTCTCCTGCTTAAAGGTGCCGCCGCTCTGGACCTGACGCAGATCTCGTAGCTGGTCCTGAAAGCCGCGCAGCAGCGTCTGGCGCCGCGCCACCTCCGAGGAAGACAGAAAGTACGCCACGGGTTCGGCGCTCATCTCCCTCAGCTGATTCTCGAGCGCCCGACCTTCGCTCTCCAGCTCATGCAGCTCCCCGGCCGCGCCGCTCTCGTTGCCCAGATTCCCACTGCCCAACACCTCCTTGAGGCGCTGCGAGTTGCGCTGGAAGCGCTCCAGCCACGCCTGTGCAGCCGGCGGATTCAGAAGGTGGGACGAAGAACGAGGGCAAGCCTCGGAATTCTTCGAGTTCGAACCTGTTTGGCGCTGGCGCCGTCGCCGAAATCCATCGCCGCTCACTTGCGGAAACAGAGGATTGGACACTGACGAGCTTCGAAGCGACTTGGGCGCGTGAGGAGGCGCCTTTCCCGCGGACTCCTTGAAAACTCCAAGCTTGCGGAAATCTGCGCTTGTTCTGCTGTGCTTCGCGGTGAACAAGAGTCCGTGGATTTTCGCGGAAGATGCAAACTATCGATCCAGAGTGTCTTCTCACGATACGAACGGACCGTGAAAAGAAGTCAATGAAAGCCAACGAAAATTTAGTATGGAGGGGTAAATGAACGAATGAAAACTTTCTCTCACTGGAAGATCAAGTAGCTGTTGCAAGCGACAATGATCACTTGCAAACAAAACTATTGAATGCGTCGTCACCTTACGGATGT
>JAAMXY010000208.1:0-44172 GCA_019677205.1 Pinguiococcus pyrenoidosus | reverse complement strand
AACCTTGATTCAGCGCTCTGCAATTGTGCGAACCTCGTTTGGCCAAGGAATTGCCTCCAATGAACCCGTGTGAAGGCGAAGACACTCTCTCATGGGCTGCCTTTCATACCCCAGGTACCACATGGGCACGTCGCGCTCGTTGCAGTAGATCTTCCGACTCACGCAGCTGGCTTTCACGTCTTCCGGCGCTTTAGAGAAGAAGCTCTTCGGCAATTTGCGCGTTACCAAAGTGCCTTTGTTGCTTTTCGCATGGCCTCTCTCACCTCCAGCTCCTCTGTACCCCTCCTGGCGCATCGCGAGAGAGCGGGAGAGCCTCGTAAAACCACAAAGCCATGCCTGCGGAGCAGCCGGACAAGCTTTCGCTGCAGCGCGCAGCGGTCTCCATGCCACAGCTGGGCCGCGGTGATGTAAGGCAGCCGACCACCAGCTAGCTGCACCCCGGTCGTTTCACAGCCTTTGGGCAGAATACGAGAAAACTTGGCAGTGGACACCGTGCACAGTTGCATGGCCTTGCCAAGGAAGGGCGGGAAAACGACATCTTTCGCTCCTCAGGTCAGCCTCGAGCCGTTCATAACAATTCACCTTATTGAACCATCAATCATAATTTTTGTCAAATATTCTAAATTTTAATACTTTAATATCATTTATTGATAACGTCTCCTGACGGAATGGTTCGTCTTCGATGTTTCGGTTCTCACACGCCGCGAAAGATGAGCGTGGAGAGGGGAAAGCGCCTGATCACTTTCTTCCTGGCCCTGTGTCCTCTGCTGCTCTTCACGTACCTGCTGGTGGAGCGACGCCGGCTGTACGAGGACCTGAATAAGCCCGGGATTAGCCTGGGCAAGCCCAATGTTCTGCACGGCGGCTACTCCAACGTGAGATCTCGGGTCATCGGAAGTCTCAAGACCCTGCCATGGAAGGTATGTCTGGCCTGAGTGGCGCTAGAGTTTGTTTTGGGCTGCTGATCTCTGGCGGGTCGTTCCACAGGAGACATCACACACGGGCTCCAACGCACGGAAGAAGATAATCATTGACAACGGAGAGGTGCTTCGCTCGGACAGCGCGTCTCAAGGCCTTCACGAGGCGTAACTAGCTTTGCATGCAGGTGGAGAATCTCGTGGGCTTCAGTTTTGCAAGCATTCCGCCGGGAGGCAAGGTGGAGAAGCACGCTCACGCATCGAAGGTGGAGGTGTTCCACGTGCAGGTGGGACACGGGATGGTGCATGTGTGGTCGCATCCGGACCACGTGGAGGATGAGGTGGGTAGCCTGCTCCCATGAGACTTCGGCAAGCTGCACGTTCGATGCCTAAGTCTCCACCTCGGACAGCCGGAAAGACAGCAACTCGCCCTGAGCCCCGGCGACACTGTTGTGATCTATCCGAGAGAGGAGCACGAGTTCATCAACCCGGGGGACAAGCCCTTGAGCTTCCTCTATTTTGGAATTGCCGTGACACAAGACTAGGCGCGAGATAGCAAGAGAGACCAGCATGATAGACACGATGCGAACCCCAGAGGATGGCGCATCCACCCTTGTCTTGTGCTTCACTGTCGCTTGGCTCTGGGCAGCATGATCTGAACCGTCGTTCCACGACCGGGACCCTCACTGCTCACGCTGAAGCTGCCATTCATGGCGGATACAAGTTCGTCTACGATGTTGAGGCCGAGCCCAGAGCCAGGAACGTGGGCGTCGGGGTCCTCGCGGTTGGACCAACTCGACCCACGGACTCCCCTTCGTAGGATTTTGCCCAACTCGTCGGATGGGATGCCTGGCCCGTTGTCCTTCACCATGATGCAGACGCCGGTGATCATCCCACTCGGATCGCTGACAGCAGGCTGCACCAGTACTTCTACCGCCCCCGCTTCCTTCGGCGTTTCGGTGCTGCCCGCTGCATCTCCCCGTCTCAAAAGGCGCGGTGTCACGTCCACTACCGTGCTGACCGACGGCTCGGCAGCTTCTATCACCCCAAGCGCTTCGCCATCGGGAATGGCGTTTTCCACAAGCGAGAGCTCCGGTGAGGCACTCTCGACAACGCCTTGCGCCCTGTCCGCCGGATCTTTGGAGCTTCCCCCCACCGATTCACCGTTATCTTTTCTTCGCGTGTGAAATGCCGCCGTGTACTTGATCGCATTGTCCAGAACGTTGGAAATGCTCTCGCGAAGGGCACGTGGGTCGCAGCGCACGGCGGGGACGTCTGCATCCACGTAAAACGTCATGTCCACACCGTCGCGCGCTGCGATTGCTGAAGCGGCGTTGAAGACGGGCTCCAGGCAGTCTTGCACCCAGACGACCTTGGCGTGGAGAGGCCCGAGCAGCGAGACTTCCGGCTCCGGTGGCAGTCGAACAAGGTCTCGGTTCTCTCTGCCCTGCTCGTCATCGCTTCGTTCTCCGCCTGCTTTCCCCGCTTCCAACAGCAGCTCAATACCTTCGCCAGCCTTGTTCTGTGCCTCGCCGAGCATATACATGACTCTATCGACTGGACCTAGGAGGTCCACGAGGCGGTCGGCCTGGAGGATCATGTCCTTTGCAAGCTCGCGGGCAACGGTCTCCGACGCGGGTATTCGGCGCAGGAGCAGCTGTCCGAACGTCCGGAGCGCCGTCAAGGGGTTCTTCGCTTGGTGCAGGACTTCCGCCAGCGTCTGGCGGAGCGTCTCCCCCTGCATGGCTACCGCAAATCGTTGCTGCTGGTCGATCACGGCCGCAAGCGCAAGGGCATCGGCGACTTTCACCAGCGTGTTGCGATCCGTCCTGGACCACTCCGTGTCTCCTAGCTCGGGCGGGTCCCTCCATACCACCAGAGAGCCAAGCAGCGTGGGGCCGTAGGCCAGCGCCGCCGAAAGAGCCCCGTCTGGAAGAGTGATGGCCGAGCCGGCCTCGTCTGCCGCAGCCACCAGCGGGTACGCGGGCACCAGATCCGCCGCGTCCACCGAGGGAAAGAGCACGTCGTGGCCACGTGTGAGCTCGACTTGGCCACGGCTGTCGTCTTCGTGAGCTCCCTGGCCCACCCAGACGCGGACGGTCTCGGGAAACACCGCTACGGGAACGAAATCCAAGTTGCCGCTCTCCGGCTCCTCTCTGCGCAGGTACAGCGCCGCTCGGTCGATGCCCAGAGCGGCCTCGAGCACCTCGAACTGACTCTGGCAGGTACGCACGAGCTCGGGAGATACGGGGGGGAAAGCCTCCGAGAGCAGCCGCTCCAGTCTCTCCTCCTGAGAGCCATCTGCAGCGAAAAGCCGAAGCGCTCGTCCAGCTCGGGGCCGCACCCACAGCGACCGAGTGGGCAAGCTGAGGAGGAGCCACACAGCGAGCCTGAAAGGCCCTCGGGATAGCCGCATGGCCCTCACTATGACCTGTGGCCCATGAGACAGTAGGAAAGCGCCGGCGGAGCCGCGAACTTCAGCTTCGGCGGTGTCAGCTGATCGACAGAAACGCCCAGGCGGCACAGAAGGAGAGCGCGCGAAACGGCACAGCAGCCCCCCCTCCCCCAAAAGAAGATAGAGGTTGCAGCCGTTGAGCAGAGTCTTCAGGAAGATGCCCGTTGAGTTCTGCAAGAGAAGATGCCCCACGTTGCAGTCAAGAAATGCCTCCTTCTATCCTCTAGCACCCGCTCCGACGAAAATGAATCGAGAGGGCGGCCCGTGCAAACTTTAGACAAAGCCGAGCCGGTGAGCCACGCAGCGCTTTATGGCCGTACACAAGCTAGCGGCAGATCGCACTTCCGGATCTGCCGATGTGCTGTCCTTGCAACTGTGGGGCGTGTCATCTCAAGCTAGGTCCGAGATCCGCGCTGCCTGTATTTTTTGGCTCGATTGCTTAGGTTCGCGGAGATAGCGTCCTCCTACTTCTTGAAATCTATCTTTTCAGCACTAGAGAAGAGCTCTATACTGTGCAACCTCACGTTCTTCCACACTGTGGACGGCTGCACCATGTACCTGAGAGCCAGAGACGTGTCAGCAACTCAAAGACTGAAAGCCGTGGCCCATTCCGTGGCTCTCTTGTTGCTTGTACTTACAGCCGCAGCGTAGTTCTCCGGCTGGACACTCCGTCTCCTAGGTCCAACACGACCCAGCCTTGAGCCTGCGCCTCGTCATCGGGATCCGTCATGAGCACTTTGTCGCAAATCGTAGTCCACTCCGGCTCGTCGGTGTGTGGACGATCGAACGCGACGCATTTGACTACGATCTGTGGACGGCAGCGGACAGCTCAGGTCACGCGTTCCAGCTGGCCACATAGGCATCGACGGTCAGATGAGGAAAGCCAGAGAAAACACTGAACCTCTGCACAGTAGTAGTTACGAAAACGAATGTAGCGCAACCTCCGGCCTCGTCGAATCGAGTTGCACTGCACTTCATAGTACGGCAGGTTTGGACCGCGTTTGGACGAGCCTAGCACTGGCTCGATCGCAGTCTCGACGGCTTCCAAAGAGCTCATGATTGCCGACAGGTATCGAACCGGCAGAGCTCCCACGCGGAACGCCTTCAACGCCTTTCAGGTCAAATTTGCTGCAAGTTCCATACCCATGGTCACTTTCTATTATACTGGAGAGGAACGAATATTACTGCTGGAAAACTGTCGCTTTTGGAAACAACTTTAGAAATAAAAGACACAGCATAATTATATATTTTATATGTACGGAGATATATACACAGATTTAATTTGAAATGTGGAAAGTTTCATATTACCATATCTATTTTGAAAATTACTATTTCACAGCTTGTCCAATCAAGAACGATACTCTGCGCGCTCTTGTCTCTGGCATTCACAGCCGGTTTAGCGGGATCCGAGCTTGAGAAGAGCGCCGTGCGCCACAGATGAACATTCCTCCCCTTGACGTGTCGCGTCCGGAGTCTTTGTGAGTTGGTTTGGTGGGCTTAAGGAGTTGTTTCACGCGCACGAAAGACCGCGTCCAACGCCGACGGAAGACAGAAGCTAAGATGCGGTCTGCGCACAGTCCGAATCCCGGACAGCTGAGGCGGTCGCTGAGCTCCTCGGCGTATGTGAGCTCCAGCCGTAAGCTGGAAGACGAAGAGAGCCGGAGCACGCCAGCACTGGTGTTCGCCGGAGAGGATGCGTGGAAAGTGAATGCGAAAAACTGGCCTCGCCTGGGCGTTCTCCACGCTAGTCCACTCTGCGTCAGTCAGAGGGGTGCGATGCACTACTTGCCACAGCTGGATGTCGAAGGAGGTGAGCAAGCGTCTTATACGAGCGTGCACGTGGGAGAATGCTTCTGTGTCAGTGTTTCTGAGCGAGGTGGACGCGGAAGTGGGTATCGGGGAGAAAGCGCAGCACTGCGGATCCTTGATTTTCGAGCGCTCCTTCCAAATTGAAAGTGGGCGATGCATAAGCAAGACCTCACCAGCGTGTGGCATCAAAGGCGTCTTGAAGCTTCTTAGATGAACCTGCTTCCTCACTCGTTCTCACGACGTTCAGATAAGGAGGCCTTGAAACGACAGCTGCAAAGCATCGATGCCAACTTGCTCGTGCGCATGGAAAGAGGCACAAAAGAAGAGCTTCAGAATCTTCTGCAGTCCCCGGGCGGCTGCGTGGCTCTTCACATGTCCTGCCACGGCATCGATGACCCACAAAGAGGCTTTTGCCTGGTGTTCGAGGATGGGGACAAAGAAGGCAGGGGCCTCCTCATCCGGAGACACGACATTCAGGTACGGTTCCTTTTTGGTCTTCCTTCCACTTTTGCGCTGTAGATGCTGAATGGCTTAGCGGTGAGGGCTGATGAACGCTCCTTGGGCCTGCAGGAGATCTTCGACATCGGTCCCAAGCCGCAGGTGGTGGTCGCCATGGCATGTCACTCGGGGGGATGTGCGGATGTTTTTGTCAACGTCGGCGTACCCCACGTCGTCGCAATTACTCAGGCGTGGACCGTCATGGACACCTCAGCAATCAAGTTCAGCGCTCACTTCTGGCGGTACCTGGCCGAAGGCGCCACAGTTGAGCAAGCCTTCCGTTGCGCTCAGCAGGTCATCAACGACGCGTTTGAGAAGCGCAAGTTTGAGCTGACGGGAGCTTCTGAAAAGCATGACGAGCAAATCTTCTTCCCGCCCGGCGCAAATCAGACAGGGCGACCGCAACTGGAAGTCCCGAACCCGATTCCGACGAACACCCTCCAGGTCTATCATGGCGCGTTCGTGGGTCGCAAGCATGAGCAGTTCCTCCTCATCGACCAGCTCATGTCGATGAGGTCGCAAAGAGGCTCCAACATTCACATCCTAAAGGGACCCGCAGACGTCGGCAAGAGCGTCCTGGCTCGTGCAGTGGCAGAGTACGGGCGGGTGCGAGGCTTCTTCGGCGGCTTGTGCCTGGCTGACTTCTCGGAGAACCGCTACGACCGCCTGTCGGGAGCCCTTCAGGAAGTAGCGGATGCTCTGGATCGAGCTCGCGCCGGTGCCGTCTTCAAGCAGAGCATTCACACCTACTCCAGGGAACCGAGCAGCCAGCCCTCCCAGTTGCGGCTAAGGGCGCCTTCAAGGCGAGGAATGCGGCCCAATCCGAGATCGTTGCTTCGATGGGAGTCGACGAAAGATGGGGAGGAAAGCAACAGGGAGCGGATTTTCGAGTCCATGGAATGGATAAGCTCCTTGCAGGAGCCCCTCCTCGTCGTGCTGGATAGCCTAGAGTATCTGGATGAGGTGACGCAGCGTGGGCTTCTGAAGGTGATCAAGCAGCTCGACTCTTACGCCCAAGGGCGGATCCTATTTCTGTTGATGACGTCGGATTCGCTCGTTGAGATTGAGGAGTTCGTGAGCAAGACGATCGTCCTGGAGCAGATGAAGGAGGATGACGCCGTGGACCTCTTAATGCAGAAGGTCTGGCTCCACGCGGACACGCGGTCTCTCCAGAAGCTGAAGGGCTCGGAGAACGAGGCGTGGAAGCGATTTGTGATCTGCATGCTGGGAGAGCCACATGCTCTTGACGACGCCAAGGCAAAGCTGCGGGAAGACCAGCAGCTGATGAATGGACCCTATGGCCGCAACCCGCGCCTCCTTGAGCTGGTTGCGAAGACGTTTTGCGCACGGTATCAAAGCTCCATGAAAGACTCGCCGCGAGATCCGCTTGACGTCGAGCCCGAGCGTCAGGGCAATCCTGCAGAGGCGTTGTCCGCCGTCGATCGGCAAGACGTGCTGGACGAAGCGAGGGACTGGTTCGAGAGGACGCTGACCAAGCGACAGTACATCTTTCGTACCCGAGATCAGAAAGTTCGTAGCAAGCAGCTGCGGCGACGCATGTACCCGCTCGGCACGAAATGCCTCGTGCTTGCGGCACTTGCCTTGCTCACTGCGTTGATCGTGTCCGCTCTGGAGTACTTTGATCACCGATCCAGTAGGCGGACGCAGGAGACCGAGCAAGATCTCAGGAACCTGGATGCCGACCACGACGAGTGCTTGGAGAAGGACGAGCTGCAGGACTACTTTGTCGTCTACCACTGCAGCAACAACTTTCACATGGACGGCTTTCGCGACTGTGTGTCCCACAGAGAGTGGAGGAAGCTCTTCAATCGATACACCGAGAGCCCCATCAGCGACTTGAACAAACGCGAGTTCGTCCGGTGGTTGAAGACGCCGGATTGCGTGCGCGACGAGGATGCCAACGCCTTCTTCGAGCAGGTCTACAAGGCGTGGCCAGAGAAGAACATGCTCATGGGAGGCCTCCACCTTTGGAAGCAGGACGTGCGGAAGCTGGAGAAACGGATCGTGGAGCTTTCGCACGAGCTCGGAGCTGGACTGTCGGAGATGGAGATCGCGGCCGTGTCCGAGTCGGTGCACCTCTCCATCTGTCGCGAGATCGGCCTTGGCGGCTGCCTCGACCGGCCGGGCTTTCACCTGGGAAGCTGGGCCTTCATTCGGCGGCCTGGCTTTTGGACGTGGATGTGCTGGGGAAGCCTCCTGACGAGCGGCCTGCTCTTTGCCTTGCCATCGCTGCCCGGCGTCGATGAGCTCGTGCTTCCCTCGAAATAGCGGACGAGCAACGCAGCGGCAGCTGTGTCTTGCTTTTCGGGGGCGCGGGGCGGAAGCAGCACGTTGTAACGTGCGGCTTTGTCCCGGTCCGGAGATGGAGATGGGAGAGCGAGAGCGAGAGTCCTTTTTCCTTTGGGCGCCCCCTTCGGTCGTCCGCACCACCTTTCGTCTCTCTCGGTCTGCCTCGAGCGTCTCCCTCACGCAAAAACCCAGTCACTCACAGACCTGCGCGCATGGAATCCACGGATCTACGGTCACGGACGCAAGACGCGTCGATCGCCGTCCCGAGCTGTCACCCTGCCGTCATCTCGCGAGTCGAGCCTGACAGGCGCGCGAGTCGAGCCTGACAGGCGCGTGTCGCCCAACCCACAAAGCCGCGCGAATCTCCCAGGCCGAAAATTTTGCCACGACCGATGCCGCATGGTGAGACGGACGGACAGGATCCTTCGGGGCGCGGACCTCCGGCTTCGATTGGCCGCGCCGCCGGGCCGTTGATATTTTCGATGGCACATTCAGTCTCGAGATCGCTGTTCATTGGTGGCGGCAGCGCGTCCGCCCGGCAATTGGCAGCAGTCGCCTGCGAAGTTCAACAAAATGCAGAAAGAATCTAACGGAGCGGCTCCCGACCGGTGTTGCTGTCTGCATAGTTGGCGGGCGCACGCGGGTTGGCGGAAAGCCTGGGGCGAAGGCTGCGTCAGGTCGCAGATGTTGGCCGCGCTCGGCCAATCCCAGCGCTCGAGGGGCAAAGTCTTTGCCCCCGATGCAGTCATATGCGACTCCATTGGCTCGCGCCCTCGTCGTGTGGATCGAGCTCCTTAAGGAATTCTTTCCCAGCTCAACCTACATCTGCATTACCGTCGCTTGAGGAAAATGGTGGAGCCATCGTTTGCTGGCTGCACAAAACCCAACTGTCTCGAAATTTCCGGAGGCGGAGCGCCACACCTGGCAGCTCCGGAGCGGCAGTGCCTGTGGCGCCTCGCGCTCGAGCCCAGACAGCTGCGAAGCGTGGGCGACAGCGGCGGCGGCCACGACGAGTGACGACCATTTCTGCGGCGCGCAGCGGCGTCTGCGAGTTTAGGGACATTTGGTCGCTGCGCTTCGTACCGCGGAGGCCCGGTGCTGCGCAGGTGAGCGCACTGGGTCCCGGTGCACCAAGCAGCGTCCTTACCGGAGAGGGACACCCACAAGGCTGCCGAAGCGACCATGTCCTGGAACTCTTGGACGGCGGCCGAGGCGTCGTCGCCGCAGCTCTTTGGGCCTGGGATCGATCTTGCCGAGCAGCCGGTGTCTGAGGAGCTCATCATCCTGTACCCAGTGCTTGGCGTCATCGGTAGGCACCCTGAGAACACTGGCGGCGGCGGCCTTGCTTGCCAAGCTGACATCGCGCCATCTGTGTAGTGTGCCTGGCGTACCTCAGCCGCCGTTGGCTCCTGGCCGCTTTCCGACTGCAGCGCCGCGGGAGGCAGCAGAAATGCCAGTCTCCGCGCCTCCGCCACGGCGAGCTCAAGACGTCGCCTTCGCCAACTCGCGACCTGGAGGAAGGACGGCCCCTGATCAAGCCGTTCAACCTCCGGGCGACGCGAGGCCCGGCCGGAGCACAGCACCTTACGCATCGCTCATCGCTTTCCAGTAGAGACGTGGTGGAGCACCAGTCGCCACGGGCGCCAGGCATCACCTTCCACGCGGATCTCCTCTCTGCGCCGGCGGGGGCTTTCAGAGAGAAACACTTCTTCGCCCCCGGGCCCGAGCCGCCGACGCTGCGCAGGTGGGCAAAGGCCACTTCCCTTGAGCGAGCGCGCCCGCGAAGGGAAGCGCCGCAAGCCGAGTCGAGAGAGCCAACGGGCGAACGTCTTCCTCGCGTGGACCGCGCCGCTTTGACCGTCGATTCTGAGGCACCGGCGCAGATCACGCCCCAGCTCAGCCCGATCATCTCTCGTGGCGGCACCGACGCCGTCGGGCAGGCTGGTCTTGCGGCCGTCGGGCCTGGCTTGGTGTCTCCCGACACCGGCATGTTCGATCAGCCGAGGCTCCGGCGGGAGGCCGAGAAGCAGCTTCGGCCGTTCCCGGGGAACGGCCTGTGCGCCAGCCCGCTGCGACGCACGCTCGCGCTTCGAAGCCGGCCCCGGAGCAGGCACTTCATCTACGACGACAAGTCGGGAACCGACACCGACAGCGACGTCGATCTTGGCTTAGATCTCAGTCGCTCCACGAGCCGTGCCACCAGCCGCTGTAACACGGATCGTTCCGATGATTCCGGTGACGATACCAGCGAAGACGCATCCATCCCGGCTGCGTTTCTAAGTGGAATGGTGCAAGAGCAGTTGCTGTCCTCGCCACGGGAGCCTGACGCTTCAGATGATACACCTTTGCCCGGTCTTCCATCAAGAGTTGGAGAGAGGAGAGTGTGTGGAGAAGCGAAGGCCTGTGTGAGGCTAAACATGGATGCGATCTCAGGTGCTTCGCTGCACTGGCGCAGGGGCAGCGACACGAGCCACGCGTCGACGGACTCCAGCGGATGGTCCCTCGGCGATCATAAGCGCAAAGCGTCGTCCTCATCCAGCAAGTCGGCGTCGTTCTGGGAACCCCCTTCAACTCCCATGCCGCTGCCGAGGCCAAACTCCTTCGTGGTGGGCCAGTCGTCGACGCGACATGACTCTGCGGACCAGAGAGTGGACCAGAGCAGCCGTCGGCGCGCCTCCTTCCCCATCACGGCGCAGTTTTCAGTTTAGGCGGCTCTGCTTGCAGCTTGTTTTGGGGTCGGAGAGAAAGATCTGTCAAGCTGAGGAGCAGAGTCCAGAATCAAGAGATCGAAGACTGAAGGCGTGAAGAAGACCGAGTCAGAAGAGTACGTGGATGTGTTGGTCTGCGGCTCCGAAAAGGCTATGTCGATGTAGCCTCGAAGCTCACGTGCTGGCCGCATGTGTTAGTATCCGGTGGAAGCGCGTTCTCCAAGCGCTGAGCATGTGTGTTCCTTTTCTTTTTGGGTTGGTGGTGGTTCGGCTGTGCTGCTGGAAAAGTCCCAGCAGCTATTCGCACGCTCCTTTTTGTAAGTAGCTGTGGCGGTGATTCACAGTTTCGTAAGGAACGATTGCCTGTGGCTTCTGAAGCGCTCTCTGCGTGTCACCCTCCCCCTTCCATCCCCTGTATCCTCTCACAGCTTCTCTGGCGCTTGTCGTTCCTTCACGCTCATTCAGTCAAACGAGGGAGCCTCCTCGTCGGACCCGAGGCTCTTGAGACGGCCAACTTCACCTTGAACGGCCAACCTGACCGTAGAACGGAAGAGTACGGGCGACAGGCGACGAAGGAGAAGAGTTCGAAGAATGCAGTGAGTACTACTTGATCAGCGTTCACAAGTCACTTATGCCCAGCCACAAAGCTTTCGGCGCGTCTATCCGTTTACATGTGAACGGTTCATCGACTCTGTATTTATGAGATTCACCCGCACAGACCACCACAGTCTCCAGGAACTTGCCACACCACACTACTATGTTGAAAAATATGTCTCGGCTCCTCGTCTGCTAACACAGTAGAAACAGCTTGAAAACTCTCGTGAGTGCTACGCTACGCGCGGTTCTGTCATTGTGTCGTCTACGAGTGCGACACTTCTGCCGACGCTTCATCAGAAAGAGCAGCAGCGGCGCTTCTGGGGCTGTTGCCCTGCGACCTGCTCGTTCCGATGGTGCTTCCGCCCAGACGCCGGCGGCTCCTCCACTTCGTCCATCCTCTCGTCGAAGGACCGCCGCAGTGCGTCTCCGGCTTCGTCCTCGTTCTCCTCCTTCATGGAGATCTGGCTGGGCCCCTTCTGGTGCGACAAGCGCGAGATGTGCATGCGTATTGCGGTCTCGCGAAGCGCGGATGCCGAGACCTCCAGGTCCGGACTTTCCTTGGAGCTCTGCGTGCAGAGCTGCATGCCGTTGCTGTCCGCCCAACAGGTGCTGATGGCCTTCGCGAGCGCCTCCTCACACGGAAAGCATCCTTTCGCCGGCGGTGACATCTATGCACGGAGAGCCCGGGCTTGCGGAAGTGGGCCGGACGCCTCCGGCTGTCGGAAGTCCACGAGGGAGGTGCTTCCGAGGCGCAGCTCCGCCAGCCCCCGCGCTGGATTCGAACGCCAGCAAAGCTTCTGCAACTGCAGAACAATAGCGTTTCTTTGACAACGGCGAGTCAAGCCCAATATGCCCGTTGGAAAGGAACGGAGGAAGGCGGATACCATTCTGAAAGCCTGCATTGGTCGGAATTGCGCGCCCCATGAATTCGTTGATTCTAAGCTTGTCAGGGAGCTCGCGTTGTTGGCGCCAATTTGACATTGTTGTTGATGCTGGCAGTTGCTTCCGTAGATTGCCATACAACTGGCGAAGAGGCTAAAGCATGGCGAGAATTAATGACTCAAGGCGGCATCCGAAGAAAAAGCCATGGCCAATCACGCCCACCAGAATCGCCTACGTTCGTGGAGTCGCAGCCAATCGGGGACCGCACTTGCTGCAGCCTTGAACATCGCGCCCGAACTTGCCGTCGCGTCACTCCCGCACCGATCCCCGGAATTTTCGGCGGGGACCTCAAGTGCCGCATTGCACACGGGCGAAGATATCCCGCGTCTGCCAGTCCGTAGCGTTGGACAGTTGGGAGGGGGAGTTGACAGCAGAGGGCCGGATTCCGCATTTGCGCCCGCAGCCAAGCCAATCGCTTCCTTACCCTGCACGTATGTTGCGGCGGAAGCTGCTCTTTCCCTGAACTCCCCGGTTCGGAATGGACAGGATGGATAACAGGCCAGTTGCAACTCCGCATGAAATCGCTGCACCTGCGGCCAATGAGCGTGCGGAAGACGCTCCGAGAAACGCACTGCACGGAAGCCAAGGGCGGCTACACTATTGTTCATGCAAGTGAAAGAAGTGGACGACTTCAAGCGTCAAGGCGCTACAGGTGTCGCAAAAACGAGCGCTCATGTCAGGCCGTGCGACACGGGAGCGTCAGGCCGGCGACACCGGCGCGTCGGTGCGTCAGTGCGCCGCCGTGGCCGCGGCTCCTCGCCAACTCTCGCGACCGCAGAAGCAAGAGTTCTTGACCTTGCCTGCCCACCCACCAGGCACCATATCAGCGTGTCACAAGGCAGCAGATAGCTACCCTCAGCCACATGCGTGCTTGCTTGCTTCCATACTTGCATGCATGATGATGCATGGGAAAGAGCAGGAAGTCAGGCTCATCATGGCTGCATGCATCGCATTGCTGACCTCTCGCCAAGGCAGGCAGGGAGGCAAGCCTCTCTGTACGCGGCACGCGTGTTCTTTGAGGGGGACGTTGTAGAACACGCCGATGCCATCGAGATCTTTCGACTTCGAGATCTTCCGAGTTCGAGATCTTCCGAGTCCGCGATCTTCCGAGTCTCCCGAGTCTCCTGAGTCTCCCGAGGCCGACAGCAACCGTCCAAACCTCGACATCCAAGCAAAATCCTCGAAGCAAAACGCTTCCAAGGAAAAGAAAGGTCCGCAGAAGGTTCCGAAAGCGAATCACCCAATGGCCGAGAAAGTCTCGCTCTCTGTCGAACTCGGCCAAGTTACCAAGTTGATGTCGTTCACTGGTCACGTCCATCGGGCTAGGACGTCTACGACTGGATGTTCTCGCGGACTCGCAGCATTTGTTCTCCCAAAATTTGGGTGGTACAATTCTCTGGGAAGCGTCTCGCTACGCGATTCGCTGAGGCTTCCAGTCCCTTCCCAAATTCACGTGTTCCATAGGCAAATTGGCGAAACTACCCGTTGCTTCGAGCACCGCTCCGCGCCAACTCCTGCTCGATTTTGCCCAGGCGTTTGAACCGGCTTGCCCTGCATTCCCAACGCGAAGTCTCGCCTGCAAGTCGAAGCCTTTCGCCGCCGCGCATGTTATAGCCGGCCCGGCCTTGCTCCCTCTCGGTGCTGCTAGCTGCCGGATTTGAAGCGCGGGATGCGCGCGAAACAGTTCGTTGACTCCTGGAGGTCACAAGCCGGCCTTGATTTCCCGCGCCGGACGAGCCACCCTTGCGGAGCCTTCATGAAGCGCAAACGCCCTCTCCAGGCGCTCTGCCTGAGCGCGCTGCTCTGCACGACCCTGGCCAGCGGCTGGAATGGCGCGAACTCGCGTCTGCTGCGCGTGAGCTGCCGCATGGGAGAGGTTGAGATAAGCGGGTGTCTGGACACGGGCGCCCAGTGCTGCGTGATCTCCGAGCGCTGCGCCATGCAGTGCGGCCTCCTGCCTCTCCTCGACCGGCGCTTCGAGGGCAGGGCAGTGGGCATCGGCTCCGCCAAGATCCTGGGCCGCGTGTCGCAAGTGAGCGTGGCGCTCGGCGACGACCAGGTCCCGGTGGAAGCGGACTTCATCGTGCTGGAAGGGGAGAGCCTGGGCGACGGCGCCGACGTGCTGCTGGGCCTGGACTTCCTGGAGAAGTACGGATGCGAGATCAGCCTGCGAGATCACACGCTCCGCCTGCGCGACGCGATTGTCCCGTTCTCGGATCGGCCGGCCGCAGCCGAAACCAAACCGGAGGCCGAAGACGTCGAGAGGACGCCGCTTGAGATGGCCCACGAAAGGCTGCGGGAGCGATTCGAAGGGTAGGCATGCGCGCTCGAGCTCTGCAAGACGTCCCTCGCTTACAAGTCGCGGCTTCCACAGGAGAAAATCGTCCGCCCATCGGTTAAGTGCGCTGGAGAGGTCTGAGCGAACACCTTTTCCGTCGCGGAGGGCGGACTATGGGTCCGGGAGTTACGAGAAGGCAAGCGCCGAGCCTGTCGCGGAGAGGCCGAGACAAGCACAAGCGCCATCGTCCGCGGGCATTGACAGCATCGACTGGTGGGGCGCGGCCGAGGCCGAGCGGGGCAGTGCGGACGAGTCTCCTCAGGAAGACGTGTCGATGGTCGGCTTCTGACTTGCGTTTGCCTCGAGTTCGTGGTGCATAGATGGGCAATCTTCCGTGACGAGCAGGCGCGTGTCCTCATCGACAGGCGCCTTGACTGCGAGCCTTGAATGTGGAGTCCAAGTGGATTAAGTTGCGCTTGAAACCCAATTGATGTGTAGACCTGTTGTTTGTGAAGCGTCTCGGTTCTCTTCCTCCACCTCTGCTGCGTGCATCAGACTTCTGATGCCGCGCTTCAACTTCCCCGAAACGCAGTCTCCATAAGCAAGCTCCGAAATCACCGGTAGATCGCCAAAGCCCAACGCTTGAAGAGAAGAGCTTCCTCTGCCCAAGGGGACAGCGCATGATTTGCCGGAGCAGTCCGTCTGTCCTGACCTCGTCGCTGCCCTCCGCTCTCTCCCCCGCGTGTCCACAACCGCGCTCCATGTCCGTCGTCATCGCAGCGGAGGGCTGCGGCCATGGCGAGTTGGACCGCATCTACGCCAGCGTGGCGCGCATGGAAGCGGAGAGCGGCGTGAAAGTGGAACTACTCGTGTGCTGCGGAGACTTCCAAAGCTTGCGGAATCGCGCGGATCTGCAGGGCTTCTCGGCGCCGCGCAAGTACCACTCCATGGGCAGCTTCCACAAGTACTACGCTGGCGTCGCGCAAGCGCCAGTGCTGACCATTTTCGTGGGCGGAAACCACGAGGCCAGCGCGTTTCTCCAAGAGCTACCTTACGGCGGCTGGGTGGCGCCCAAGATCTTCTTCTTAGGCACCGCTGGCGTGGTGCGCTTCCGAGGCCTGCGCATCGCTGGCATGAGCGGCATCTTCAATGAGCGGCATTTCTCTCTGGGCCGCTTCGAGCGCCCTCCTTACAACGCGGAGACGCTGCGCAGTGTGTACCACTGTCGCGCGCTAGATGCGTTTCGCCTGCAGTGCCTCCGCCGCCCAGCCAAAGGCCCGGCGCTGGACGTGTTCGTGTCTCATGACTGGCCGGCGGGCATCAGCATGTTCGGAGACCACCACAGGCTGCTGCAGAGGAAAAAGTTCCTGAGGGAAGAGGTGTACAGCGGCACGCTGGGCAGTCCAGCTGGGAGGCAGCTCCTCCAGACGCTGAGGCCGCGGTATTGGTTCGCGGCGCATCTGCACGTCAAGTTTGCGGCCGTGGTAGAGCATAGGCAGCAGGAGGTGGTAGTAGAGGAACAGGCGCCTCGGAGAGCTGGGCAAGACGGCGGAGATGGTGGAAATGAAGCTAGCGAGGCAACGAAGGAAGACTGCGAACCGGAGCTGACGCGATTCCTGGCGCTGGATAAGTGCTTGCGGCAGCGTGATTTCCTGCAACTTCTTCACATAGATAGTCCGGTCCGGAAATCGGAGGATGATGATGCGTCACTGCGCCAGCAGAAAGCTAGCAACACTCAAGTCGACGCCACAGAGAGCCAGGCGATGGAGGCGGAAGAGAGCGAGGAGACAAGCCCCGGACTCTGCTACGACTTAGAATGGCTTGCAGTGCTCAGAAAGACGTGGTCGCTTGAGACAGGAGCTCGGGAAAACACAAGACTCCCCGCTGCTGAAGCTTTTGAAGTGAGCGACGGGGACATCGAGCAGATTCGAGCCGCCATGACTGCTGCCATCCCGCCGGAAGATCGAGGCCACTCAGCCGAGGACGATATCCGCATACCTCAAAACTTCGAAAAGACGGCAACGCCCGATGAAGAAGCAGGAGATAGGCGGGACGTTGGTCTGGGTCCGCTGCGGTTGCTCCCGAATCCACAGACCGACTTCCTTTTGAACGCGCTTGAGCTTCCCCACATCATCACCGTCCCGTGCGATGGGGAAGGCCGGGTGCAAGTCAAGCATGGCAAGCAGGCTCCTTCGGGGACCGGCCATAATGGGGCAGCGGATGACAGCGAAGCAAGGAAAGCTGGGGAAGCTCAAGAAAGCACTGGCGATCACGACGAAAACGAAATTGACGTCTAGCTATTCAATGATTTCCGTCTTCGCTAGCCAGTCGATCCTCCATCTTTCATGCCTCTATGCGCCATGAGCCAATCCTTCAGATGCTCTGGCGCGGCGGAAGCCAACTCTCCAAGAGGTCAAGGGGAGCACGGTTCTTCCACTCTTCCTACCTTCCTATCTACATCAGCTTTCCGGCGATCCTTGGCAACCACAGCAGTCTTGGTCATTTCACAAATCTGCGAAGCCAGGAATCGACTGCGGCACCATGCCGCGATCTTCGATAGTTCTGTTCTCTTTCTCGAGCGTGCGAGGAAGGGAGAAGAGCCATCGTCATGATGTCGTCGAGCTGTGGACACATCCCTCGTACCCGAGGCGATGCCCTTCGACTGTGAGCGGTGGGATTCCAAAGTTCACCGTACAGCCGAATGGCTGGCCAGGTGTCTCCACCCGATGGGCCCACCCAGCAGGCAAGTACAGGACGTCGCCCTCTGATAACGTCACCGAGCGAATCAGATGGGGGTTGCTCATGATCTCGCCCGGGTTCAGCCAAAAATTCGCCTTCTTCAGCGGAGGATGCAACTCGAAGGTCTTCTGCCCCTTCACATTCAGTATTATCTGCGAAAACCACTTATCTTGATGCCACTTGATGTTGACCTTGTGCTCTCTCATTTGAGTCAGATACATCCGCGTTATTCGGCGCTCGTGCCCATGAAACCCCTTGTCTAGCTTTCTCGATACCTCTAGCACGTCGTTTATCAGGCGATGGAAGGGCCGCGGCTGCCGCGAGCCCATCGCTAGGTCCCTCTTGAGCTGACCATCCACGTCGACCTTATCCGAGAGGATGGATGGTCCGTGCTCTTCCTTTGCCATCTCGAAGTCCCAGTGCCCCTTCTCGATCATCGCGCCGCCGGCGATGGACTCCAGATAGGCTTTGCTGCTCCGGGCATGATCGCAGAAGTCCCGGTACGTGCCCCAGATGTGATCCCCCCCGCCGCCATGCAACGAGATTCCAGCCGAGTTCCTGATGCTGAAGGTGAACTTCTGCTCCTCGTCGAGATGCTCTAAGAAGTACTCTTCGCTCCATTTCGTGACACAAGGGGCATCCTTCCAAAGCTCCCTGAAGACATGCGGGCGCTCGGGTTCGACGAGCAGCGCCTGCAGCGCCTGTTCCTCATCTTGCGGGACGAAGGCGTCATTTATCGCCTCGACCAGATCGCGCTGCAGCTTGGGAAGGGTGCGCTTTCTCCTGCCTCGCTCAAGATCTTCGGGGAGCACGCAGCTGACCTCGCTCGGCACCGCCGCGAGCATCAAGCTCACGAGCGGAGTGAACTCCAGCTTCTCATCTGCAGACTCTAACGCTATGCTCAACGCTGATCGGCCGTTGCGATCGAGCTCCAGGGGATCGCAGCCAAGCAGCAGAAGCTCTTTCACAGTTGATCGATGGTTCACTTCCGCGGCAAGGCCCAGCGCGGTATTTCCCTTAGCATCCCAGTTGTGCGGATTCGCGCCGGCCGCTCCAAGCATGCACACGATGTCCGAATGGCCATTCACGGCTGCTGCAAACAGCGCGGTGTAGGCGCAGCGGCCAACGGCTTCTACCCATTTCCTGGCACGAGCCTGGTCGAAGGCTGCTGCCGCGCACAGGAGCAGCAGGACCACTCGCGTCTTGCCGTGCAAGGCCGCATCTACAAGCGGGCTATCGTCTATTTCCATGAAGTCGAAGTTGGGCGGCGGAGCAACCACATTTGGCCTGGCCGACGCGTCGGCAAACCCCTTTTCCCAGTCGCTGGAGTACCCCAGTGTCTTGGCCACGTCTCTGGAAGTGGTCTCCGACGGATTCCCAAACACACTCAAGAAGGCGGTGGCCGCAGGCGACGTCGACGTGCGTCGCAGGGCTCCGGTTCTCGCTGGATTCGGTTGATCGATGGCCGATTGGTGCTTCGCTCGCCGCAGCCAAGCTTGCTTGGGCACCTCGGGATGCCCAAACAGCCTGGCGATCATCAAGCAGTAGCGCCTGCTCTGCTTCGACTTCCCATCCCGGCCGAAGATAAGCGAGGTCGTCCGCGGCGACGCAGGCACTTCCTCGCGTTCTCTCTTGACCTTGTGCTGCGGTCTCGCTTCCTGCTTGACTTTCTTGCGGGCCTTCAGCTTCGCAGCCTCCTTGTTCTTCCTTTTCCGCGTCGCTCCCTCGCTGGCAGCGCTCACAAACCTTTCCTGCAGATGCCCGATCCTCGGGTGCACTTTGACCGGCTTCGGTGCCTTGGGCGTAGACGCCATGTGAGAAGCTCTTGCACCTTGCCTTGGCACATACGCCGCAGCCCTGGACGGATCCACCGCGGCCTTTGCGGGTCGAATGATGCCAGCTTTGACCTCTCGCTTGGTGTCCGCCGCTCGCGAGGAGTCTTGCGGAGGGTCCGCAGCCGACGCCTCCCCCTGCTCTGCGTTCGAGTCGCTGTTCCGCGTCCACACGTAGCAGTAGCCGGTCCCCGAGCAGTGCGCGCAGATCTGGCGGATTCGCTGCGGCGCCTCGCGTTTGTGCGCTCGTGCTCGCTCCGTCTTCACCTTGCGCCGGACCACGGGCATTTCGGCGGTCGTCTGCGCCGAAGAGGAGTCGCTGGAGGCCTTCGCGGACTGCTGCAGCTTCTGAGCCTGTGCGGCCTGGGTTTTGCCCTCCGCACGAAGTGGCGCTTCGCCACTCGACTGCCCCACCACCGGGGGGGCTTCGCCCTTCGGCTCGGTGGCCTCAGGCTCTGTGAGGTCAATGACCATTCGTGACGCTGCCATGGCCCCGCGCTAGGCCGCTGACAGCGTCACGATGGCCAGTGGCGGCGATGGCGGGATGCGGCACCTGCTCTTTTCTTTTGATCCATTTGAGCAGCGAGCGGAGATGAGATCCAATCGGGAAATCAAACGGGACAACGGGACGGAGCCGTGTTTGGCGGCGACAAGCGTTTCACAAACTTCAAAATTTGTTTCGAAGGGGAAACGGAAGTGCCACGATGGTCGGCAGTTTTGGGTTTCGGGCGCCGGTTTTCGTTTGAAATGGAATGCTCCCATTGGGCCCTTGCGCCTTTGGAAGTGTTGAAAAGGTGAAAAAGGTGAAAAGGTAAAAAGGTGAAAAGGTGAAGAGGTAGGTGAAGGGCAAAGGTACTACTTTTCCCAGGCGCAGGGCTACCGGAGTACGTACAAGTACGTTTTACGGGGCGGTCGGCGGTACAATTGGATCCTGGCCAGAAAGAACCCGGTTTATCCTGCTGTGCACTTGGGAAGCAAGGGAAAAATCTCCGCCAGACACGTGGCGCGGCCTACAACATCGAAATCTATGGCCGAGCATGAAGCGACGGTTTCAGAAATCGCGGGAAAGATGGCCAATCACCGGCCCGATTGCTCCGCACAAATCGAAATCGAGTTCGCGCTTGAAGCCGCTCTGATATGCACGAATAATGGGGTTGGTGGGACTGAGAGCAACACCAGGTTTGTGTGCGACGACTAAATGCGGCGGGTCTGCGCCTCTATTTATCGCACCGAGCGCGTCTGATCGCGCCTGCTTCCCGTCCAGTCGCCTTCGGTGAAGCGCTGCGGACGCCTGTCGGACTTCAGGCGCCGTTGGACCTCTCAGGGCGCGCGCACGACACAGGCGCGGAGAACCCTTTGGGGCGACCGAGAACGGTTCCGAAGGGCCCGACGACGGCTCTTTCCGCACCCCTCAAGCTTCCGCGGAGGCCACGGTATCCGAGCAGGCTCAGCTCGAAGAGGGTGTGGCGCCCAAAGACTCGCAGCTGAGGGCCAGAAGCGAAGTTTCGGCGCCAGCAACGACGCCGGTTTCAACCCCCTCTTTCGACTTGAACAGCGAGTCAGAGAGCTCGCAGAGAGCGCTGGCCCGCTCGAGCACTGCCTTTCCTTCGCCATTTGAGCCAGACGCTCCATTCTGAGTCTATGACGGAGGCCGGGGCGGATCGCACCTGAACTACAGATAGATGAGCTCTCTCCGACTCGCTCTCGCGGCGTCCTTAGCGGAGGCCCAGAGAAATGGGGCCTCCGGAGGGATATCAAGAGGGTACGCCTGCTTTGTAGCCCCCCGCGTCCACGCTTCCTTTCTCTACAGACGTGTCTGTGGGGGGTTGACGAGAAGGGGCGACACCACTAACGGGTCAACTGGCGGTTTCTGCCACAGGTCCAAGGGCGAACGGAAGAGAAAACGGAAGGCCGCGGAGATGACAAGGTCAGAGCAGAGCCCGGCGAAGGGCGCTGCGCATCGACAAGGTGGCCAAGACGAAAACGCCACCGAACCTGGAAGCGCGCCGCGAATCTCGGGGCCTTCCTCGAGGACAGCTTCGTCGGACGGAGAGATGACGGTGACTGGTCCAAACGATTCCGAAGTGTCTCCGCCGCGGATGATACAGCCGTCCGAGGACGAGGACATCTCAAGATGGCGATCGCTCCAGAAGGGGCGGCTCAAGGTCGGCAAGCGGCCGCTGTCCCCAAATGGGATGAAGACGGCGTCAAAGGCAGTTGACCTGGCGGTCGCGGTCGAGCCTGTCAAGGCCACGAAGTCGCCGCGCAGTAGTCCACCTCGTCACGACAAGGAAGCGAGTCCATCAGCGGAGGAAAGGCAACAAGAACCTGAGGAGAATGGCGCACCGGACAGCATCACAAACGAGGAGGTCGAGGTGCCGGCGGGAGCGACTACCCCGCCCGAAGAAGAGGCTGCTGCGGATGAGATCATGGACGAGGTCGTCGAAGAGTCTGGTACGGAGGCGAGCGAGAAGAGCGAGGAACGATGTGAAGAGGGAGGGGACGGCGGAAAGGAAGGGAAGACAACAGCGGCACCTGTCGCTGGGTCGAGTGATGCATCTGCGGGCAACGATGACGGCGATCTTGAAGTGGAGCATGCTACATCGTCCGAGGAGGACGTCAAGGATTTCCTGAGCCCTGATGCGCCTGCCTCGCCTGGGAAGGGTGCCATGACCTCGAACGACGTCAGTGGCACCCGTCCGTCGCGGAAGCGCGCAAGGTCGGTATCTTCGACTGGCGCAGCTGACCTCGGAACACGCGGCCGTCGCACGGAAACTCCCGGTTCTACCAAGGGTACCGCAATCGTCCGCAATGGGGAAGTACAGAGCTCGGGGGCCTTGGAGAGCGCATCGGCGGCGGTCGAAGCTGGGGAATCGCTGACGCCAGGTGTGGTGGTAGACAGACAGGACAACTCCTCGTCTCCAGAGCCGAAGCGATTCCGCTCCGCTCAAGCACCCGAAGGAAGTGAGGCCAAGGCCTCCGACACGAATGGTGAAGCGCCCGACGACGTTGCTCTCTCTGCGCCAGAAAAGGACTTGGAAGGGGACGGTTCTTCAGAGAAACTCGAAAAGGAAGCTTCTGAAGGAGCACCTGAAAACCACCAAAGGCCGACGGCTGATGATAGTTTAGTCAGGCACGACGCCAAGGGGGTGGAGTCGCCGAAGGCGGGGTCGTCGGAAGATTTCTCTTCAAACAGCCTCTCCGACAGGGTGTCGGACGACTTTGCAACCGAAGATGCGTCTGATACGAGAATGACGGATTCCGAGTCTTCCGAGACGTCCCAGGCGGAGTCCGTGACATCTCCGGGGGCCAGTTCCGTGAGCAACGAAGCGAAGCTGACAATGCATCTAGAGGGAGCTAAGAAGAGAAGCCAGGAGAATGCAGCTCCGCTAACACCAGGACTGCGCATCGATCTCGGCTCGATATCATCAGCAACAGAAGGCCGATCCGCCGCAGCCGGAGTAGCAAGTCCACCAAGAGCAAATCAAGCTGAGAATCTGAGCTCGTTGTCTTCGACGCCGACGTCGTCCATGCTTTCGCCCGGATCGACAACTCCAAGGACGAGTAGAGCGGCCGCGATCGCGGCCAAGACGAGGATATCGAGTCAGTCTGATCCAAAGCGGGGAGCAAAGGGAGACGCGAAGGAAGCTCAAACGGCCGAAGTGCAGAAGGACTTGCCCAAGAGCGACAGTCCACCGGGGACAAAGTATGTACTCCTGTCCCAAGCAAGCCAACTGCGCAGAAAGACTAAGTCGTTGTACCGTGAATCTAGGCGACGAAGCCGAAAGAGGAAGAAAGAAACATGCTGGGTTGCCTGCGACGCCTGCGGGAAGTGGCGGCGCCTGCTTCTCACCGACGAGGAGAAGCAGCAGTTGCCCGAGCTGTGGTACTGCAGGCTCAACGCATCGGATCCCAGGCGCAGCACCTGCGACGCACCTGAGGAGGACGATTCGCAAGCGAAGTCCCGTGATCTCGGGATGAACTCGAGGCTTCAAGCGTCTTTGGCGGCCGCCAATCCGGATTCCATCTCTTCCGCAGATCTCCAGACGGAAGTTGTCCCACAGGAGGCCGGGGAAGGAGATGGGACTGCGGGCAGGTCGGGAGACGTGAAGACACGAAATCAGGGGGTGTCGGCGACCAACGTCAAATGGGTGGCGTGCGACAAATGCTCAAAGTGGCGCATGGTGCCAAGTTTCGTCGACACCGCGGCGCTGCCCGACAAGTGGTACTGCTCGATGAATGCCTGGGATCCCAGTCGCGCGGATTGCGGCGTTCCCGAAGACGACGAGTCGACCGTGGGAAGCTGGTACAGTCGCTTCGTTCAGACGCAGAAGTCTTCGACGACGGCAACGAAGAGAAAGAGCGGCCGGCCACCGAAGAACAAGGGAGCGTCGAGCGGCGGAAAGGCCGCCACGGGCCAAGATCAGCTTTGCCACGGTGGCACGACCCCTTCAGAGCTGTCGACGAGAAACCGCTCTGGAGGAGCGGTGGTCCCTTCCGTACGGTACAATGGTAACGGCCACGGTGGAGCCGCGTCTCCAGCGAAACCCGGCAAAGAGGAGAAGAAGAAGGAGATCAGCAACTGGGTCCAGTGTGAGAAGTGCAAGAAGTGGAGACGCTTACAAGCCGGAATGGAACCAGAGAAGCTTCCTGAGCGATGGTTCTGCCACATGAACTACTGGGACTCGTTGAGAAATCATTGCGCTGCTCCGCAGGAGAAGGAGGAAACCACGGCAAGTGTGCGGAATCGCCAGGGCGGTATCACGAACAACATCATGTCCACTGGACCACGCAGCCGATCGTTGTCGTATCGGGAAATCATCTTCGGCTCAGATGGCCGGGTTCGGGCTGCTTTCGCCGGTCGCGGGGGCGCCCACATCAGCTCGATGTTCATGATCGAGGGAATCAACGAGTCCGGCCTCGGACGGGAGACCACCGCGTACGATTGTACAAGCCTCTACGTCATCCCGAAGGCAAAGCCAAAGAAGGGCGGCAGAAAGGCGGCGGCCCAGAGCGCTTCGTCAAAGGCCCAGAATGGGCCATCGGACAGCGGCTCTTGCTCGGATGCGTCGAGCTCGATCCAAGGTCCTCGCGGAATGTCCTCGAAAGCTGAGAAGCCCTCGCCTCCGCCAGGCGCTCTGCCTGGCGTTGGTGCCTTCCTGAAAACGCAGCTCCTGCCGTCTCCAGCCCAACTTGAAAGGATTCAGAAGGTAAGTTCTGATTCGCTGGTGGAATGCTTCCTTCTCAAGTTGCCTGAGCCACTGACGTCTTGCTCAACTCGTTTAGTCGGAAGGTCTTTCGGGACCCCTGAAGCTGAAGAAGCCATGGAAACGAGTTCAGATGCGAGTGTAGGGATACAGCAACAGATCAGCCGTGCATTCTTTCTCTCTTTCTCTCTTGGATTCCTCCCTATGAGCCCGCTGCGGCGTTCGGTGCTGCTGCAGGGACTCGTTTGCTTTCGATGAGGCTTCGATGCATGAGTGCGAGCTTCTGGGCAAAGCTTTCTGAGCAAAGCTTTCTGGGCAAAGCTTTCTGAGCAAAGCTTTCTGAGCAAGGCTCACTTCGAGATGTGGTAGCATGCGAGGAGGTATGCAGATATCGGCGTGGCGGTGAGCCGGACACGCAGCCATGGAGTGCCGTGGAGGTTTTTAGGCCCGTAGTTATTCGTTGTTGCGGAAAGCGATGCCGAGTGCTGCTGGGTGCAAATGAATAGAATTCCTCGAATGCTGAGATTCAAGCTCTACCTAACGACGGCGGCGAGGACTCTAAAACTTAGAAACCGTGGATGACGAGCTGGTCATCCGTGCAGATCTCCTGGTCCACCAAAAACTCGCGCACGTTGTTCCTTTGGTCACCGCTGAGCTGGATGACCTCCCCCATCTCTTCGTCTTTCTGAACTGCTCCGTTGCATGAGAAGTTCTTCTTGAAAGCCTTGCAAATGCCTGGGGACATCGTAAAAAGAAGACAAGGCATGAGAGACTCGCGGGCCGACAAGCCAGACCTCGTTCTTCTCGCCACCGATCACGTACGTTTGATGTCGAGATCGTCCGCTAGGCCTTGCACCGTCGTGATGCACTTGCGTCCATTACGCTGCTGCGTGCGAATGTGGACCTGCGAACGAGCGGGACGACGTTAAGCCGAAACATAGTTTGAACCACCGATCAAACCGCGGCAAATTCTCCAAATCGCTAATTAAATGACGCGCAGAACACAAGGTCCGACGTGCTCAGATACATGATTCACGCCGCATGAAACGCGGAACGCTTTCCTCGACTTCCGAAGGCACTCTTACGGGAGGCCTTTCTTCACCCAGTTTCTCTCACCTTCGACTGGTCTCTTCCGGTGTCTTGCGCCTCGTCAAAAGCGTCAGTGTTGTTGAACACGATATCGTCGTTCATGATCCGCGTGAACTCCACGAACGAGGAACGCCGGCAGAACGCAGTGTAGCAGAGTCTGGCGCGCCGATACCGCACTTTGAAGGCTCTCAGTGCCGCAGAAAGTGCTGGGCGAAGCTCAAAATTGAAAAGCGCCTCTGACGTTTCGCTTGTACGGGCCTAAAAAGTCATCCCTAACAAAAGTCTTCCAGAAACTTGGAAGTCTCGACCCCTATTTTCATATCTAAAACCTCAGTTTGCGAAAGAAATTCAAATTGAAAATGAAGTGATTGAAATCAGAAAGTGGCGTCTCGCAAAAGTCGCGGCTTCTGTCCAGTATAGACAGAGACAGGCACTGCAAGTTACGCCACTCCGCCGCCGCCAAATCTTCGCTTTGGCCCCTTTCCCCTTCCTGGTGCTTTCCGCTCGGTCGTGGAAGCGCGAAGCTCTGCCAGCGACGAGGCCTCCGTCGTGCGTCTCGAAGGCTTCGTATCTGGACGATGGCCACGTACCCGCGCGCCCTTCTTGTTTTGGTCGGACTGCTCCTTTTGTCGCACCATGCGACGTCGTTCATTCCGAGCAGAGCTGCCACGGCTTCCTTTGCTCCCGCAGCAGCGCTGAGAGGTCCGCATCGGAGCTTGGCGCCCTTCTCCAAAGCCGCTCTGCCTGGAAGAGCCTGCAGGCAGCCGAGAACCTCCGCTTCTCGGCTGAACATGCTGTACGACTACGGGTTTCTCAACATTGGCGGCCCGGAGGGACTGGTCATCCTCGCCGTGGGCTGGTACTTGCTCGGCCCCACGGAGCTGTACAAGCTGGCGAAGAGTCTGGGCACGATCGTTGGGAATCTAAGTGAGTTCCAGCTGTTCTGGTCGTGGTAGAGAGTAGTTCGCGACTGAAGCCTGCGTCGTCTCTCCTTTCCAGCTTCTTTGGCGAAGAACACTGCGTCGCAGTTTGTGGATACGATGGAGAATGAGATCATGGCGCAGGAACTGGGGCTGTCGGATGGCGCGGGCAATCCTGTCCAGAACTTCTTTGAGAAGAGCTTCAAGGAGGGTCTCGCCGAAGCAGAGCAGCGCATTCCCGAGGCCGTAGAGCGTCCTCCGCAATCAGCCGAAGCTCCGACTCGGCCTCAGGCTCCGCCGCAGCCTCAGGCTCAGGCTCAGGCTCAAGCTCAGCCTCAGACTCCGGCTCAGACGCCAGTCACGTCAAGTTCCGCCGTTGACTTTGAAAAACCCGAGGCGGCGCTGGCAGAAGGCCATGCTGCACAGGCAGCAGCCCCAGAGCAGGACGCCGCAGCGCAAGCCATGGAGTCACCGATGTCTGCGGAGGAGCAGCAAAGATTCCAGAACCAGCTCGACGTCGACGCCTGGAATCGCCGAATCATGGAGCAGAACCCCTTGGTCGATGGTGAGCAAGCAGCAACTGAGATCCAAGCGAATGTGCCGCAGGAGCTCTCTGTCGACGACACCAGCGCGCCCGCCATGTCTGAGGCCGAGGCCTTCGCGAAGCTAGAGCGCATCCAATCATTGGAGCAGGAGAGAGCAGAGGCCATGGCGCGTGTGGAGGAGGAGTTCCGCAAAAGACGAGCCCGGCTCGAGACCGATTTAAACAGTGAACCGTTGGCGCCGCCGTCTTCCCCAAACCAGTGATGCGTGGAGAAGCGTGGAAAGAACCCGATCAAGCCAAGGTGATTCCTTTTTTCTCCGTTTCAATCGCTGTCTGAGTCGCCGTCGGAATCCGAAGAACTGGAATCGGAAGAACTGGAATCGGAAGAACTGCTGCTGCTACTGCTGCTCGAGTCGCTGTCGCTGTCGCTGTCGCTGTCACTGTCGCTGCTGCTACTGCTGCTGCTGTCGCTGTCACTTGAGCTCGATGAAGACTCCTCACGGCGTTTCGCCACTTTCTCCCGCGTCTCGGCTTTCTCCTCGTCGCGCAGTTCGCCCGGCACCGCTGCGCGACGTTCGGGGAGAGTTCCATCTCGTTTTTGCTTCTCCCGTCTGCGTTGCTCCCGATGTGATAACGTTCGCTGCCTCTTCTGCGCGCCGTCGTCGTCCCCTGCTTCCCTTTCAGCGATCCTCTTTCGCTTTTCCTGCTCTCGAGCCTCCCGATCAAACGCTTGGCCTTCCACGTAATCCTCGCGAATGCGGAAAGCGTCCTTCAGCCTCCGTCGCTCTTGCGCTTTTCTCGCCGCTCGGACGTGGCTGTTTGTACCCTCTGATCCGAAGCTCCCTCTTGCGCCAGACGATCTCTCCAACGACGCGCGCATTTTCTTCAGCCTCTCCTCTATTTTCTCGTCCTCGAGCCCGTCGTCCTCGAGCCGCACCCTCTCTTCGAAGAGCTTCGCCTCGATCGCGCGCTTTCGCGAGTGCTCCAGGAGCTCCGCGTCCGCCTCTGCCCTTAACGGCGCAGATATCGGATCGGAAAAGGGCGTCGCCTGCGTGTTATCTCGGACACGTGCTCGGAATTTCTGTGGCCGAAGGTACCCCCGATTGCGCTGGACATAACCGTTGGTGCCGGAGCCGCGCGCGGTCTTGAGACCTACGTTCCCATACATCTCGTCTTCTAGAAGCTATGCGAGCTTGGAAGACCTTAGCGACAACGAAAGGGAGCGATGCTGGACCCGAGGATGAGGCGTACAAGGCGACGAAGCATTGTGCGGCAAGGAAACCCTTGCCTTCATTTGGACAAGAAGCATCAGCTGAACTGACAGAGATATTTTGCCTTTGCCTCTAAGTGCGTCATCCTGTGCGACAGAATCAGTTCAGCAAATCATGGTAGTTTCTTCCAGAAGGATCGTGACTTCATTGGGTGTAAACTCCATTGATTCAGCTGAAGTAAAGCTATATTTCAAAGCGCATTTTGCTGGAGATGGCGCCTAGCGCGTTCCAGCTCGCCACAACCCATCTCTTCGTAAGCCCTGCAGTCGGTACCTCGATTCGGCGCATTTTGCCCAGCATTCCTCCCGAGCCTGCACCATTCTGGTCAGAAGCGACGCGCTGACTCGAAAATAGACAGCAGCTCGCTGGTGGCAGTCTCGGCGATGCGAGGAGTACTTCGAAGCTTGCGCCCTCCAGCGCTGCTGAGCCTGCCATCGAGAAGTATCTGCGCCACAAGTACGCTGTTGAGTGAGGTGAGCGAATCGGAGAACCCCGTGGTTTGGAGTTCCTTGCTGAGTCTCGATCGATGTGCCTCAGGCAGAAGTAGCTGCTCCGCGCGCTGCCCCGACAAGTGCGTCGGAGGAAGATACCGAGCTGTACAAGAAGCTGTCGACCCTGACAAAGCCGTACGAGAGGCACTTTCGCCGCACCGGGCTGATCGGAGTCAAGGCGGGAATGCTGCCGTACTTTGACGAGTGGGGAGAGCGTCATGCGGCGACGGCGATCATCCTGGACACGTGCGAGGTTGTGCAAGTCAAGACGGAAGAGACGGACGGCTATGTGGCGCTGCAGGTCGGCGGCGGAGGCAATCGGAAAATCAAGAAAGTCCACTTCTCGCAGCTTGGGCACTACAAGCAGCAAGGCGTGAGGCCGAAGTACCACATGACGGAGTTCCGCGTCTCTAAGGAAGCGCTGCTACCTCCGGGCACGCCGCTACTGGCCAAGCACTTCCTGCCCGGACAGTTTGTTGACGTGCAAGGCACGGCAAAGGGCAAGGGCTTCCAGGGCGTGATGAAGAGGTGGGGGTTCGCAGGCTTCCCGGCGTCGCACGGAGCGTCCAAGAGCCACAGGTCGGCAGGCTCGATCGGCATTACGGGCGTGGGCCGCGTGTTCAAGGGGAAGAAGATGGCCGGCCGTATGGGAGGCAAGAAAGCGACGATGGATGGCCTGCGGGTACTTCGGGTAGATCCCGAGAAGAACGTGATCATCGTGAAAGGGTGTGTGCCGGGACCGAAAGGCGGATTCCTGCGGGTGACGGACGCCAGATCCCGACCGCGCTTTCCCAACGATCCCCCCTTCCCCACGTTCTTCTCGAACCCAGAGGAAAGCTATGACGTAGAGGATGCGCCGGTGTCTGCTCGAGACCCGCTGTCGTTTGAGGAAAGATACCACTAAGTTTCTCATTCAGTTCAATTACGAGGTGAGGTTGGAACTTGACGCCTCCTTTCTTCCGCAGACCCGGACGCGCGGTGTGCGCAGAGTCACTGGAAAAAGTTGTTGAGTACACTCGTCTCCTACGTCCTCTTCCCCGAAGGATGGGTTAATCAAGCTGAATGTTTTGAGCGGAAGCTGACAGGCATCGTACAACACTCGCAACAAGACAGAAGCGCCGTCTCTGATGATCAAAACATGCAAAATACCGACGCAGTCCACGTCATTGTGCACAGTTTCTGTTGCTGTCAATCGGGATCTACTTGCTCATCATCATTTTCCTGCGGGGAGAAAGAGGAGAGAGGAGATACGTCAGAACCGACAGCTTTGGCGCGGACTGGGTTTGGGCCCTCGAGAGACTTACACAAACTCTTCGTAGTTGATCTGGCCATCTCCATCGATGTCAGCCTCCCGGATCTAGAGAGCGCAAAGCCGTGAGGTGAGCAGGCTGTCTTCCGTTGTGCCTTTTGGACCGCGAACGGATCGTGTCGTGTACGCACCATCTCATCGACCTCCTCGTCGGTGAGCTTCTCTCCGAGGTTGGTCATGATGTGGCGCAGCTCCGAGGCGCTGATGAAGCCGTTGCCGTCCTTGTCGAAGACCTTGAAAGCCTCGAGGATCTCCTCCTCGGAGTCCGAGTCCTTCATCTTGCGTGCCATCATGGTGAGGAACTCGGGGAAGTCAATGGTTCCATTGCCATCCGCATCGACTTCGTTGATCATGTCCATGAGCTCCGCCTCCGTGGGGTTCTGTCCGAGGGAGCGCATGACCGTTCCGAGCTCCTTGGTGGTGATGGTGCCATCGCCGTCCTTGTCGAACAAGGAGAAGGCCTCCTTGAACTCAGCGATTTGCTCCTGATGGTCCACAAGCGTCCCAAGATCTGTGAGCTTCGCCTCGGCGGCCGCAGTGCACGTGCGTCCGTTTGCGCACCTCAGTGAGTTGATCAGCCATGATTCTGGGTGGAAGGGGGTGGCGAAGGCGTTGGTTGCTGGCGCGGGTGTGCGATGTACTTCTGTGGCGTCCTCAAAGGTGGCGGAAATCTAGCGAAACCGATCCCTCGGGGCCGCCAGTCGGTTGGGGTTGGGGCATTCCATTTTGAACTGCGGTTATCCACATTTTTCCGAGCGCGGCTTCACATTCCTAGCAGTCACTTTTGAATCCCAGAAACCCGCGAAATGCAACCGATGAACTATGCGGCCCGGGGGAAGGAATATGCGGCCCAATTCAGAAGACGCGATTCGTCGGGTCAATCCCGACATCACAACGGCACGATGCGGCTCTTCCCCGCCGCGAGTACAGACCCCGGTGGAGCGGGTCGCAAAATTATAAACTTTCTGAGCGCCAATCATTGCAAGCCGAGTTGGCAAATTGTCTGCGCCGCACGGTTGGAGGTGATTGGAGAGTGCATCTCATCCCACCGCATCCAGTGTGCAAATAAGCCTTGACATTTTCGTGATCCGTTGAGTCATACGACGTGTCCTGCCGCATGAAGCGTTGGCGATTGGCCCGCATGCGTTTTCACATTGGAAATACTGCGTCACATTTTTCGACTATGCCGCGTTGGATCGCACCGCGTGACACAAGAGACGTTTCTTTGACGTCCAATGTTTGGTTCTGTCCAATCTCTTTCTCCTGCGTGACGTCCGTTCTGCGGCCCGCTTACATCAGGCGCGAAACTAAGGTCGCTATGGGTTGCCCCGACGCCTGGTTGGCTCGGAACAGGTTGCACAGTATGACGTCTTCAGTGACGTTAATTGGGTTTCATGGGGTCCTCGGTTTGCGCGGATCAACAGCCGATCAAGAGCGAATGCTAGTGGCGTGACGCCATGTGACGTGGATTGCACTCTGGACGAAACCGACATGACGGCCCCGTCGCCTCCCCGCAACTGCCCCGATTCGAATCCTCCCGCCTCGGCCCCAACTGGCCTCGCAGGGACTTTGGATTCAAAAAAATTGTGGTATCGCACAGCGAACCAACTCGCCGATCTGCCCGGCGACGTCACTTCCTCCGCCAATACCTCGCCTCCTGTTCGTTGAACCGCCGAGTACTCGAGTACATCCGTGCGCCAATGCGCGTGTCCGCTGTTGCCTCTCGCCGCCCCCGGTTGGCCACATGCGGCAACGGCAACACCCCACTGCGCACGCGGCCTTTGGCAGAAGAAGCCGGAAGAAACCGAGTTCAAAACCTGGGAAGGCCAGGCGCTGTCGCAGGCACGACTGGTGAAGAAGAACCGATTAGAGAAGCTTCTCTCGCCTTCTGGTTCCCCGCCACAATCCTTCCTCAGAGTTGTGGCCCTTTGCCTTCCAGCCGCCGCAGCTAACGCAGAGCACCGTTGCCTCAGCCCAGCTCAGCATGGGAAGCGTGTGCGGAAAAGGCGCGGCGCAGGCCGTCGAGACGGCCGATGCGCCCACCAGCCGCCCTCCGGCCATCACCACAGAATCGAAGCCAGCAAGCGCCGCCGAGCAGCCCGTTGAGCTCCAGAGCCCGGAGTCCGCCTCGGGCAACGACGAGAAGACCGAGGACGAGCCAGCGAGGAAGGCGCCACCCTCTCCGCTAGAGAACGCCGGCAAGCCGCTGGCGGAAGAGCAGCCGAAGGTGGAGTCGCCGGGACAGGCCGCCGCGGAAGCGCCCGCCGCCGAGGCGCCCGTGGAGGAGGAGGAGAAGGGAGACAAGGCCGAGGAGGGAGAGACAAAGGCAGAGGAAAGTGCTCCAACGGAGAAGCCCGAGCTCGTTGAGGTGGAGCTCACGGAGGAGATGCGCGCCAAGGCCGTGAACAGCTTCGAGCGCTCGGACGCCAACAAGGACGGCAAGGTCACCGTGGACGAGCTGAGCAACCTGCTGAACGACGCGGGCAAGAATGCGTCCCCCGAGGACGTCTTGGCCTTCATCGCGTACTTCGATCTCAAGAAGAAGTCCTACCTGGACCTGGACGACTTCCTCGAGATCATGAAGTACAAGGTGTCCGACCAGCCAGCGGGCCAGACCAGCGAGCCGCCGCAGCAGCACAGTCGGATGACGTCGTTCCTTTCCTTCCTCCTCTCCACCCCCGTGCCCTCCAAGGAGCAGAAGCCAGAAGAGACGGGCTTGGATGACGTGGAGGACGATATTGACAGCCCGGCCGAGACGCCGAAGGAGGCGGATCCCGAAGTCTCGGCGGATCCGGACCGGCCTCCTGGCCCGGTGCGGCGCACGGGATCGCTTACGCCAAGCTTCTTGCTCCAGATGAAGGAGCCCAGCGCGGAGGCCACCAGCCCGAAGGAGAGCGCCCCCGTGGACAGCTCGAAACCCACTGAGAAAGACGCGGCGGGCGCTGCTGCTGCGGAGGCCGACCCCGCCGCAGAGAGTGGGCCGGCCCCGAGCTTGTCCCACGTGCCGAAGAGGAAGTCGTTTGTTGAGAGGCTGCTCTCTCCCTTCAGCGGAGAGGCAAGGGAAGAAGGAGAAGGAGAAGGAGAGGAAGCGCCCACGGCAACGCCGGCCCCGGAGCCGGCGCCGGAGCCCGTTGCCGCAAGCCCGGGAGTGACACAGTAGCTTTTTGAAAATGACAGACTCGAGTTGAGTGGGTGCAGCATGAAGCTTGTCGCGGCTTGACCATAGTTCGCAGCGCGTGTGCTACTCACAGACGGGACACCGTTTGTATTTTCGTGCGATCTCCGGAGCATAGGCTCCGCCTGGCATCAACGAAGTCCGATCCTGAGAGGACGACGGGGAATGCGAGGAAGGAGAACCACGGTACACAACAAAGGTCTCTCGCCTTAGCTGCAAGCTCCTGTCGACTCGCGCCCGACCCTCATCTTCTTCCTTAGCTACGCGGTATTATCCGCCTAACTCTGAGCGCGGTCAATCTTGATGGCACGCTCGAGCCGCCCCTGCATACTCGTGCACAGGCCGTAGTTCTGCTGCCCAATGACGCTGATGCCCAGTCCGAGCGCCGTGCGGACGTCCTGGAGCGCGAGACGATAGCGCTCGCAAGCCTCGAAGGCCTGGGCACGGCGGATGAGCGCCTTGGGATTCTCTGGCTGCTCCTCGAGGACATAGCTGGTATCATCGATCACCGCGTTGAAGTTGCTGAGCTGCTTGTGGCAGGCACTGCGGTTCAGCAGGCACTTGATGGCCAGCGGGGAGGTCGTGGAGCCCTCCGCCTGCAGGCACGCCGTGTACTTCTCGATGGCCAGCTCGAAGCTCGCCTGCTTGAAGAGCGCGTCGCCCTCCTCCTTGAGAAGCTCCGTTCGGGACAGCGAGGCTTTTCTGCTCCGTTCGAACTGCTCGAACTGGGGTTCCACCTGAGCCTTGAGCCTCTGAAGCGAGGCGTTGTTGGGGTCCTTCTGCATACCCGCCTGCACCATCTTGTACGCCGCCGGAATGTCGTTGTTGTTGAGGAGCTTCTGGGTCTCCTCGATGACCGCCTGGGTGTGCTGCTCCACGATTGCCGCGCGGCACTCGGAGACCTTGTTCGCGATCTCGTCGCGCGTTTGCTGAGGCAGATTCGCAATCGCCTTGCCCCGCGTCAGCGTGTCGATGGCGGCCTGGTACTGGCCCATGTTCTGCTGCGCCGTCGCCAAGCGGAAGTAGCCCTTGATCCACTCACGGTTCTTGGTGATGCAGGTCTGGCCATCCTCCGCCGCCTTCTCCCACTGGCCGATCGCCGCGTACGCCGCGCTGCGGTTGCTGTAGAAGGTGTAGTCATCCGGGGACAGATTGATCGCCTGACACGAAGAGACAGAAAGGTCAACGCTCTGACGTGTGCTCAAGATAATCCCAACTCAGAACTGGCTCACCTCGGTGTACGACGCGATGGCATCCTCGAAGCGCTTCGCGCGGAAATGGTCGTTTCCTTCTCTGTTAAGCAGATGCAGGGCGCGTGATTAGGATTGACACATGCTACGAGATATGTGAACGACTACGGCTACATCTCGATGGATGGCGTCCCCCGTGTCCGCTCCGATGGCCTGCGCCAAAAGCACAGGACAGGAGACGCCGGGCACTCAAGCTGCACAGCTGACTGCAAATGGGCCTACTGACGCTTACGCTTTCTTTGCTGCCGCGGCCATGGTGCTCTAGATGTTGCTCCGGAGACAAAATTGGACAGCTCTGAAGGCGTCGGCAAAGAGATCCACAACAAAAGGAGAATCGGAGAACGGGTGCAACGCCGGCAATTCCGCGCACAGGAATCTAGATGATGATCTGTGTTTTTCAATCTACCGTTACTAATTTTTATATGAGTACCCCGAAGACTCGTGGACAAATGTAGCAACCTGATCTTTCAAAACGTGTGGGCATTGGACGTGGTTTCGCCCCCCATCGATGGCCGCAGATCGCCCCTGTGTCGGTAATATAAGATTCGATAGAATTGACCATCCCGAAAATGATTCTCCCCACTCGGATTGGTCAGATTCGCCAAGTGTTCCAGAGTGACTCATCTTCGAAACGCCTTTCCAGAACTTCTGCCCAAATTCGCGCCCGCCTGTCTATATCGCGCGGCGTTCCCCGCGTCCCTGGACTTGTCCAGAAAACGTCGAAGGACCAACGACCAAAACAAGACCGCTTTTGCTAATGCTCAGCGCGATCTTCTGCAGCGGCCGACGCCGCCCAAATGGCCGCAGTCGCACCAACCAAAATGGCCGTAGACGCACCAAATCTGGCGGTCATCATTCAGCTTTGTGACGCGAGCTTTCCTATAGGCTCGTTCGCCCATTCGTTCGGGTTCGAAGCTGCAAAGGAGACCGATGCGCTCTCGCGCGGCGATGTCCCCGAGTTCGTCGCGCGGACTCTCCAACAGCAGATGAAGCTCACGCTGCCGCTCCTTCGACGTGCGTGGGACGCCACCACAACCGCAGCAAGCATGGGTAAGCCTCGCCGGTCCGAGCTATGGAAAACGCGAAAGCACCCCCCACCTGTTTGATGTCCGGGAGTCATTCAACTCACGAGCAGACTACCGACTTGGATCTTGGACGATTTCGGGCGCCGAAGGAGAGGCTGAGGATCGCCTGAAGCATTTCGTGTATCTCACAAACCTTTCCTACTTGCTGTGAAGATGCTTTACTGGATCTAAATGCGCTGGCGTCCGCGACTCTTGCGAACAGCCCTGCCATCCGGGCGTCGCAGCGCCAAGGAGCCGCGCTGGCCAGACTCGCCATCGAGGTAGGAGACTTGTCTTCTCGCTTTTCCCTTCAGAAATCGACTGTCTTCTTCGAACGGCGGACAGCATAGTAAAAACTTGGCCTTGGAACAGGTTTTCCCCGCGACGGCGACGCTTTTGAAGCCGCTGTGGGAGCGTGGCGTACGCGTTCCTCTGGAAGCACCGCATCTCCCATGCGTGCTCGCGATTCTTTGCCGCACCATGGGAATGACCTTGGATGCGGCAGAGAGAATCATGCTTTACACGACGCTTCGCGACTGCGTCAGCGCGGCGATAAGGCTGGACCTGCTGGGACCAATTGGGGGCGCGAAGCTTACGGCGTTCTACTCTCCGCTGTTGACACAAGGGGCAAGAGCTGAGGGTGCGGCTTCGCCTGAACACATGCACGAAGGGCCCTTTGGCGACGCGTGGCCGCCGGGAGCCTTTCAGGATGCCTGGGAGGCAGATGTACCACAAGTCCGGTGGCCTGCCTTGCACGGCGACATGGCGTCGAAGCAGTGCGATCCAGTCCTCGACATTCTTCAGGGCCAGCACGACACTCTTTACTCGCGGCTCTTCCTTTCCTAGGAGTCTATGTACAGTCTTTGGAGGAAGGCTGCCAAGATGTAGGGGGGGAAATCATCCGGACTAGTCGTGGAAGTGGCTTTGAAGTGAAGCCCTGAACCTTGCCGACAAGGTCCAAGGTCGATCCGGATGATAGCTCCCTTCATTCCTTTCCAGCGACCTTCCCCGGCCCGTTACTGGTAGATGCGCTTTGTCCAAGGTCTTTCAGACGGTCGCTCCGAAAGAGCCCGGCCCTTAGAGCGTTGAACTGTTCTTGGGACCCTCGGCGGGGACTTCGCTGAGTAGATGTGAAGCAGCTCTCGGTACGTCGCGGTGAAGCGCTCTGTTTCCTCTTGGTTGTCGGGCGAGGCGCTTAGACTGTCCATGGCCGCCTCCAAGCGATTGAGGACCATTCGGGCCTCTACCTCAACGCCTTCCGAGCTTCGCTGATTGACGAGATGCAAGAATATGTTCTCGGCACCGTCTAGCAGGAGATCGTAGACGCGCTGGACGTCGGCGCTTGCAGCAGGATAAATGACTTCGAAGTTGCCAAGATTCGCCTCTTCCCAGAGTAGGTAGCGCTCGACAATCTCATCTCCGTGCTCTTCTTTCAAGTTCTTCGGCGTCTCACTCTCGACCATGCCCGCGTAGAGACGCTCCCTCGCGCGGTAGGAGCTGATGAGGTCTGCCCGTTCCCGATCCTCTCCCCGCACATTCAGTAGAATCATCGTGTCGCGAAGAAGATCTCCCTTGACCCTTTCGTCCAGGCCGGAATCGCAGGTGAAGGACGGGCTGTGGTTCACTTCGACTATCCAAGGCTTCAGCGAGCGGTCGACGAGGATGTCGAACCCAAGAATTTCGAAGCAGCGAAAGGGGTGCACCGTAGCTTTGCCCTGGCCTCGGACGCAGCTGCCGTAGATGTGTGCGAGAACTGGCTGCACGGCAATGAGCGTCTTGTTAACAATGTCGCAGATTCGCTTCCAAAGCAGCGCGGGATCATGACCGCCGCCCTCCAGCCATTCCATGAACCATGAGATACTCCGCTTGCTGCTGCTGACTTCCTCGCCAGTCTCTTCGCACTGGACGAAAGTGTCGCTGTCCTTGTTGATGGCGTAGTTCGTGAGATGCATCGTCTTTGCGTACATGTTGCTCGTCGATGGCTTGTAATACGGCTTCGTCGCAAGCCTCACAAGGCCTTCGCGATAGATGAGAATCCGAAGCGGCTGGACACTCACCACCAGGACATATACTCTCAGGTCAAACTTGAAGCCGTCGATTAGGAGCGGATTCTTGAGATACTTCTGCGCCACTTGCCGCACGTTGGTATCAATGCTCTCCACAGTCCGCGTGAGGTATATCCCCTTGCCTTGGCAGCCTCTCTCTGGCTTGAGAATGAAGGTCGGCAGGCGGCTTCGACTGCGCTGATGCCGCTGCGTCTCGATGTAGTCTTCCAGGTCCGAGATCTCAGCGGGGAGAATCCAAGTCCTCGGCGAGAAGTCGTAGTGCTCGGGGAATAGGCGCTTCATCCGCCGCAGGGACATCGCCAGCTGCGACTTGTTGCAGATGCGATGCATGCCAGGGAAGTGGTTGATTCTCTGAAACGTCTTCAGCTTCATCACCCGCTCCGCCCGGACGCTTGTATCCGTCCAGTAGACGTTCCACTCGATGTCGGTGTTGCAGTCGTCGCAAATCTGCCAGCCTCGCTCCAGCGCGGCCGCCATGACGGACTGATACTTGCATTTTGCGAGGTTGATGTAGATCTGGGAACTGTGCCTTCCCTTGGAACGCCGCGGCGCTAGCATGCCCCCAGCCTATGCTACGACCCGTTCTAGTCGTGTCAGCGTTCGAATCTCGGTAGTTGTAGTCCAGCGAGATACAACCTGAGAGGCAAACTGGTGCACGGAAAAGCGATTGTCGGCGAGAAACTTCCTCCGCCGACCGTCCCGACAGAAGAAATTACCGCAGCGTGGTGATGAGCCGTCGGATTCGCCGGACTGTCCGTCCCGGACCCGGGACGAACCAAGCAGGGCTCGTGTGTCGCGAATCTGTCCTTGTGTCGCGACGTTTTGGGGCTCCAGGCCGTTTGGAGACCGACGTTCCTTGTCCAGGTTCACCTTCGCATGTATGCTATGCTACTGTAGTCTTGAGATCCTTGAGACCCTTGAGACCCTTCGTATGAGCTCCGTATCAGTGTTGCTGACTTTGACCTTCTTCAAGCACTCGTAAACAGAGTCGTTGTTCGTTCAGGGACAAGGTGTGCATGGATCGATCTTCAGACGCAAGGCGACGTAGGGCTGGAGCTTTGGCACAACACGATTGCGCATCAAAGCTGAGCGCTCGTCAAGCGGGAGAAAGACAAGGAAGCAGACCTCGACTGAGATTTCTTACGCGGTGTATCACATGCTACCGACTCGGCGATGGACGGCTTGTACGAAGAGGCCTCAGCTCCCGACAAGTGCCGATCCCTCTCACGCATCCCAAGCCAACTCGACATTGACCTTTAACGTCTTGCCAAGCGTCGCCAGCTCCTTTTCAAGACTATCACGCAGAATGGCAAGCATTGTGAGAGTCCAAGTTCGACAGTCTATGCAGGGTATCGTTTGTGCTGTCTCACCTGGCAGACATTTGCCCCGTCCTAGAAACCGCACCGGTGATCACAAATACATCGACACCGTCGTTTCCAAGACCCTCGGCAGTGTCTGTCGACGGCTTTCCCTCCACAGCGCTCCCATCGTCCCCAAATAGGGCAGCTGCGCTGGCGGCAGGTACCCGAATCTGCAGCAATCACCAGCGTCAGTGTGCCTTCAGCTTCGACGTTTGTTGGACAAAGCGCACCTTCTCCGTTTGCATGCGCTCGACGCTCACGCCATGCTTCGCAAGCAAGCTCGTCACTCGGTAGACCAGTCCGGGGCGATCCACACCTACGAGGCGGAGGCTTCCCATGTGCACACCGTCGTCTCCCGGAACCTCCCGCCGCGCTGTCCGTTCTTCGCTGCTCGGCATCGGTGGAATGGTGGACGCGTCCTTCACGTCCTTTGCCGGCTCGTCGTGGCCCATGACCTTCGTCACGATTTGAAGGCCCAAGGCGGACTGCCGATGAGGCGCTTCCCGTCCGGCCGAAGACACCTGTGACTTCCGGTTTGAGCTCGCTTCGTGCAGCGACTCGCGAAGGATGGCGGCCTGCCGCGAGCTCGGACACACGGCCAACAGCATCAGGCAGAAGTCGCCCCCAAGACGGAGCATCTGAGAAGATGCCACCTATAAGGGTGGATGAATGCTCATAAGACGTTCACGCCTGTGCAGAGGGTGGTGGAATGCCTTACCGAGGCCCGGTTCGCATACACAATCTGAGTCACGTCGGCAACGATGCCGACTCGATCTGGTCCGGTCGCGGTCACCAGCACCCGAACAGGATGGAGATAGGCCAGTGCGTCTCGGCCATCGTCTTCCTTTTCGCCAAGCTTCGCGTCCCCGAATGCCGGGGCCTGCGCTCCGCTCAGGTTGGTGCGCCAGTGCAGTTTTGCCTTGCGCTGCCGGACCCAGCCGTTGACGTTCAGGCCCGATCCCCCAGAAAGACGGGTGGGGTCTTCGATGTCAACGTCGTCAGCCACATGCTTCTCGGCGAGTGCCTCCTCTGTCTTGGGCTCGTTGCTGATTGCCAAGAGCAGCCTGTCGGTGAGATTAAAGCGCGTGAATTGACCAAACACGCCAAGCTTACTACTCCTCTGCTGCGGCACGGGGCCGTAGAGGAAGTCGTACTCGCCAAGCTGGCCCACGGCGGTCATGATGCTCTCCACGCCATTCATTGCTTGGATCAGACAGAACACGATGGCATTCACCGCTTCCACTTCCACGTTGCTCATCAGCGGCAGATTCGGATTGGCAATATGGTTTGGCTGGAGCAGTCTACATATGTGATCATACTCCGCAAGGAAGATGTCCTTGCTAGCCTTCTTGTCGATGTTGTACTCCAGCAGCTCCTTGTCTTCCGACGATGGAGGCGATGGAGGCAGGCGATGGGCCTTCCCCGCCAAGCGCTGTTTCGCGTGGAGGGCACCGACGCGCATGGACAACGCCAAGTCTACGCTAAAGACCGCCAGGGGTCCGGCCAGGGGACACAAGAGGTTCCGGAATGTGGGGTCTTCGTCCTTATCCAGCCCGAGCGTGAATGCCAACGGAGTCACCTCGCTGCCCCCATCCGAGTCCCGATCGACTGTTCTCCGCTCCAGTACCTGGAACGCGGTAAGCGCAAGGACGAGATACGCTCCGAAGGACTTGCAGCTGTCCCTCGCCTTTTCCATGTAGTCGCTCGGGAACGCCGCACGCAGCACGCGAGGCTCCGATTCCGAGGCCCGAATCAACGTACGCAGCTGCTGGAGGTCCGACGACACTTTGTCTAGCAGACGACGCGCCTCGGACTTCCAAATCAGCAAGTCCTCTTCATCTGGCACCGCAGAAGCGGTGGCAGTCTTTCCCCCGGAGCTCATACTCTGCGCCGCGGCAAGCATGATTTCCCGAGCCTCCTCCTGCTCCCGGCGCTCCACTCGTACCCACTGCCTCACGTTCCTTTCCTTCTCCTCGTCACTTGCAGCTTTGGACGGAGAGACATGCTGCGAGAAGACCTCGTCACTTGCTGCTCTGCGCAGCTGTGGCTCGGAAGACCCTAATCCAAGGGACGACGGCCTCGGAACCAGCAGAGCAGTCCATCTTCGCTCGGATGGTGGATCGGGAGCGGGCCCGTATCCCGCGTATAGAAAGTACAGGGCCTTCTCCAAGTTCTCAAGGACGGCCACCAACTTCGATCGAGCAAGAGTCGTGCTCTGCTTGCTGAAAACGATGGTATCGACGGCCACGAAGATGAAGATGCCCACCACGGTGTGCTCAATGCGCGTGTTGGGATCGTTCAAGGCAAGCATGAGAACCGGGGCTGTGAAAGCAGCGACGGTCCCAGCATAGCTATGCGTCGGACTGCTCCTCACATACGCAGCGGCGAAGACGAACAAGCACAGAAGGAACACCAGCAGCCCCCGATCGTCGCGGACCGCAGGAATGCTCAGAGCGAATCCACTGAAGATGCTGCCAGCAACTGTTCCCTCCAGCCGAAGCTTTCCGAGATTGAAATTTCCGCTAAGAGTACTGCTAAGGCAGACGTACGCCACGGTGAAGGCCGCCAGGGCAGGCTGTGGATCGTTCCGGCCCTGGAGCGCGTCAAACAGCGCTGCAATGACCATGGCAGCGGCGATCTTGAAAGCATCCCGGCTTTCAGAGGATCGCAACCGGACATCACTCGCGAGGTTTCCCTGAACGAAGGTCCCCGTAACCTCTTGGTAGAGGGGTTTGCAGCGGCTCCAGACATTGATGGCAACGCTGCTTTGAGGCCTCCCATCCTGCTGCGCTCTCACCACCGCTGCCTTTGCTGCATCGATGACGCTATCAACCGTGTACGCGTAGTAGAAGATGAAAACGTTCAAGGAAAGCAACGCGTCGTGCGTAATTGGTATCGCGCGGATTCCCTTTCTGTAGTAGATTTCATGTCGTGCGTTGCGATACTCCGCTTGCAGCTTCCGTTGTGCGTCGATACAGGCCGTGATCGTCGCTTCAATCTTCTCCGAATCCTCCGACACGATGTTCGTGAGGTGCTTCCCAAAGAAGCCAAAATTGCCTTCGGTGTGCACTTTGAGAGTATACAGCAAGGTGGTGACCGCGTTGAGAGAGTTTTGCAATGGCGTTTGTAGGTATCGCAGGAATGGATCCCACACCCGTGTCGATGTATTCTCTTTGATGGCCTCTTCCGCCACATGAAGCCCTTCCACAGCGTCTCGAAGCTTGGTGGCGAGAGCCTCGTTGTCGAGGCAGTAGGAAGGCGAGGGGCTCCAGCACAGAAGTCCCCGTAGCCCAACTTCCCACTCTGCGTCTTTCGCTCGAGTTCGGATGTTCTCCGCTTCGGTGCGCAGCAGTCTCCCGAGCGCCTCCCGCCGAACCCGGGCTCTCCAGTGATTCTCCATGGGCTCCGCGAAGAATGCGCCCACCAAGCTTTGCAAGAGCTGCGCCAGCAACACCAAGCTGACATTGCGGCTATCCACAAGGCGTGCTCCAGCCATGGCGGAGCGGATCTGAACCTTTCTGCGCAGCTGCGGAAGCGGCATGACGCTAGCTGCCACCGAACATCCGCATCCCAGGAGCACCGTGAGGAAGAAGTCGAGCGGAAGCTCGAGGCTCTGGTTTCCTCCTGGATTGAAGCCGTTGATAAGGATAAGCGGCAATAAGCTGAGGCCCAGCTTCTGCGCCATTGTCGGCAGGGACGTCCATCTCGCAAGGAGGTAGCACGATGCCGCATGAGCGACATGCATCGCATAGACTTGATCTCGAAGCAGAAAGAGCCACACAACGCAGAGGGAAGCGGATATCGCAGAGCCGACGATGCACGCGCGGACGTTTGCCAATGTCCGCCCAATGTTCCGGTCCAGCGCCATGACAGCCACGAAAGCGCCAAACCCGCTGAACTCCACGATCTGCGTCGGCTGCAGCACCGCTGCGAAGAGGACCGCAAGGCTAGTCCGAACGGCCCAGTCGACTCGAGTGGTAATGTCTCCGTCCATGCTGCCTCAGACCTTAACTAACTCCGATCTACTCCGTTCCAAAACTTAAATCAGAATGTCACCAAACGCCAGACACGAAAATCGTCGATCGGGTGGATCTATGTAGGCCAGCATGCATTCGAGCTTCTCACGACGAGCTCTCAGCCCTGATCGTCCAAAGCTTTGGGAAGGAGGAAGGCAACGAATAGACCATGAAACACAAGAAAGATCTACAGTATTCGGAACCTTCCCGTCCCCATTTTTGGCGGGAAAACTTGAAGATAGTGATATATTTTAAATGTTTGTTTTTAATTTTTTATTCAAATAAAACTATGAAAATAATTAAGATATTATTTATTTTATATTAACGGTTTGGATGTTCTGCGAAAATTCCATTGGCTCGGTGTTCCGCTTCGCTGTGACGTGCAGTCTCCGCCGCCTTGGTGTCGAATCCCGTTGCCTTCCTGGGGGCACGATGCGCTGTTCGCTCAGGCTGGGGAAAGTAGACTACTCGCCCCGGCCTGAGCGAAAGCAAGCAACAACCCGCACGCATTACTTGCGGCGGCTGGTGCTGGCTGGGTCGCTCACCCAACGCATGCATCTCGCCTCGGCTGCCGCGCAGGGACCTTTCCGGCTCCGCACCAGGTCTCATACATGTCCAAAGGCGGTGCCGTAGCACATAAGCATGAGTCGCCGGCCCCCATCAGGAAGCTTTCTCTTGCCGAATTGAGGATCGACTCTGCGTGTATGGGTAGAGAACAATAGGGCTGTGGCCATTTCCCAGCTTCCGAAATCGTTATTGGAGGCCAAGCTAAGGGGAAATTCAGATGGCTCGACCCTTATGGAAGCGTATCACAGCTTCTAGGGCGAGTTCGAGGACCGCGACAAAAATGCAAGGCGATATGGGCCAATTGCTTTTCGCTTCAAGCAGCGTCTTCAGCCTTATGGTACCTTAAGGATCCTCTTCTCACGCTTGAAACTGCGATAGTAGGCGGAAATGAGTCAACCAACTCAACATCTTCGCTGCTTGCCCTCGCCCTTTGCTTCCAAGTTTCCACCCGCTCCCTCAAATGCTCGCCGATCTCCACGACGCTGCTGGCGATCTCCACGACGCTGCTGGCGGGAAAAATGAGCGCGCAGGATTCTTGTAAGCCGATAGCTAGCACGGAAAGCGCAGGAGGGCTCCGTTCACGCAACAAAAGAGGAAGGGAAGCTGAGAATCCGCCGGAGCCTTTACGGAAGAGCAAGAGAAGGAGGATAAGCACCTTCAAGGCCACCAAAGGAGCGAAGAAGCCTGCGAACAAAACGCATACGGGGACTACATCCAATCGGTCATGTTGGGAAACATCAATGGAGAAGTCGGAAGA
>JAAMXY010000204.1:11419-39474 GCA_019677205.1 Pinguiococcus pyrenoidosus | reverse complement strand
TGTCTCGAGCGTCGACCGCAGCGCAGCGTTGGGGAAACGTTGGCAGCCGCCTGTCACCGTGGCGACGACCCGATCCCCGACCTGTGTGCACTCTCTTGCGCAGATGCAGTCTATACTGTGAACGTCAAGCGCGCTAGACTTGCGGTTCCAAGAGAGATCCTGACGCACCGTCGCTGCTTGCCTCGCTTGCTTGCTCTTTCCTGTAGCTAGGCTGCGTTGCTTTGCTTTGCACACAACCGTGGCGAGCTTCTGCTTAGCTCGCGTCGCAAGGATTATCCTTGGAGTGACAAGAGGTGATGAAAGGGATGAAATACGGCAACGGCGGTGAGCAGCGTTCGTCTATAACGACCTTGGCTATAAGAAATCACGAGATCCACCTGGAACCGTTGCTCGTATATCACAGGAACAAATAAAAAATCAAGTTTTTGAAATAAAATATGAAATTTCAAAAGTTTATGCCGCCATTTTTTCCCGCCAGGCTTCGTTCAAAAGCTTCAGTTGTTCCGCGTCAAAGCCCGCGGCCTTCAGAAGGCCTCAGTTGCGCGTCGTTTTCCTTGAAGCTTTGCAAGCCCTCGCCGGACGCATCCACACGCAAGTGGGCCGGTACTTTCCGAGCGCGGCCTCTGCTGCACAGGTCGCTAGACGCGCCCTTCCGTCGCCGGCTTTGCAATGGACGCCGGAGTGCGCTTTCTGGGCGGAACTGGTGAGGATGATGGGGAGATGAGCACACCGGACTTCGACCTGGGAAGCGGGTACCTCCAGGACGAGCGGGAGCAGCCGTCATCGAGAGTCCACTCCCTGGAGGACTGGGGCCAAAGCGGGAAGAACTTCAGCCTCGCCGAGTTCCCGAGCTCCATCATCAGCGAACGCAGCACTGATGAGCGCGTCCCCGACGAGAATGTCGAGTGCATCACAGCCGACCTGATCCTTGAGGACATCAGGGCCAGGTTGGCCCAAGTAGAAGGAGAGCGCGCCCCGGAAAGCCAACCTTCTGAAGCCGTCGCTGGCGTATCAAAGGATGGTGCGGAGAGTCGCGAGCCAACTGACATGAAAGAGCCACAGAGCACTCCCGTGCAGAAAGCACAGCAGAAGGCGGCAACGCACGAAACGGACGCACCCCTTTCTCAGTTGGAGGTGACGCCAATCATGCGGGCGCCCTCTCCGACCGTCATGCCTTCCGCGGCGACCACGCAGCCGGCCTTCGAGAAAACCCGGCGGAGAGGAGGACACAGTGATGACGACAGCATGGAGCAAGACGCCGAGTTCTACATGCCCCATCGCATCCGCTTGATGCTGGAAGCTAAAGACCAGGAAATCACGTTCCTCCGCGATGCGCGCTCGCTGGCTCTTCAGGTGCAGGCGACGAACCTCGACCTACGGAAGCAGATTGCAGAACTGCAGCAGCAAGTCAGGGCATCCCAAGACACCGCTGCCACGCATAGCACGGGGGTGCAAACGGAAAGGCTCAGTGCCGATCAAGTCTCCCTGCTCAGCAGCGTCGATGACGATCAGCGAGTTGCCGACGAGCCGGAAGACACCGAAGATCGCAGAAGCCTGAGCATGGAGCAGAAGATGCAGCTGTGCCTTCACGCGCTGCGGAGAAAGGAGCAGCAGTTGTTCGACATGATGGGCCACGCACACGTCCTGGAGGACGTCAACCGCGACATCTCGCTGAGGCTCGAGATCGCAGAGCGCGTCGTCAGATCAGGTGGCGAGCATTGCGACTCGTCTGATGCGCTCTTCAAGACGGGAGCCTGCTTTGCTGAGTCGGATTCCTCGATCTCTCTAGACGGGAGCGAGATCCTGGAACTGAGTGACGTCCAGTTCGTGGCAGACGAGGCTTTGCTGGACTTGCCACCGAACAGCGACTTCACGCTCACTTCGAGCTCATCGGATCCACAGCAGCCCGACGCAGCTGCGAAGCGCTCTTCAGGAGCCGCAAAGTCGCTCGAAGTCCAGCCGCAAGCGCAACGTTACCCACAAGTGGGGAGCGCTTCGGAGACGCCTGCGAGTTCCAGTGCACGGGCGCATTCGAGTGTACCTCCCGGAAACCACGGCGACGAGTGTTACGGAAACTCGGAGGAGCTCATTTCCACCCAGACAGCGGCAGATGGGGAGAATCGTGCAGATGAGCAGCAAGCTCACGTCCAGCATCTCAACGGAATGCCACCTGCAACAGACTCCCAGCATGCCCAGGCTGACGAAGCTGCGAAAGTCCGGACGAGCTCGGAGCTTGAACACCTCCACAAGCATTCCACCGCGGCGGACAGTGATGTTGAACGCGCCTTTGAGTCTAATGAGAGCGTAGATGGGCGTCACGTCAGCTTCCTCACGGCGTCGTCGGATAGTGGACATCTCCTTGACCGACCTGCCTTAGACGTTGCTTTCGACGGCGCCTCGAGCCAAAGTCAGGAGACACTTCCGCTCGGGATGGAGAGAGCGTCATATGGGGCCCCGTCCCAGAACGGGACGACTGCAAAGCCTGCCGAAAGGCAAGCCGACGGCCATCTTCACCTCGCAAATCCGGAAGAACTGCTGTTGGAAAAGGAAGACCTCGTGGCCCAAGTCGATGAGCTTCGAGAGACTGTCGCGAATCTTGCAAAGCAGCGGGCTGCTCTTCAAAAGGAGAAGAGCAGGAACAAACCGGCCCATCGCAACGTGGAAATCCCTGCAGCTCCTCCTGTTTCGGGAACCGAGAACGCGGAGAGCCGCAAAGGAGACATCGAGGACCTTCTCTCTGAAAACGAACAGCTCAAGTTTGAGCTCTCGCTGCTCGAGCAGAGCGCTCGGAAAGTGTCTGCCGAGCGTGATGACCTTTTCGTTCAGCTTCGAAGCTGTGAGGCTTCCTTGCAGCAGCAGAGCTCAGAGCGCAGGTGGAAGCTGGACGAAAAGATCTCGGAAACTGACCGCGTCACCGCTGCGGCTTCGTCACCAGCTGCGAGCGCCCCTGCTGCGGATGGATTGGTCGAGGAGAACGTCCGTCTGCTCCAGAACATGGAAAAACTCGAGCACCGCGTCCGCGAGCTTTCCAACCACCGGAGCGACCTTCTGCGGCAGCTTCAAGAAGAAAGGCTGCTTGGCGCCCAAAAGGCGCGCGAGGAAGCACATGGCTCGACACCGATGCAGCAAGCCTTCCACGGCGTCGATGAAGCTGGCGATATTGGTTTCAGCGCCTTTGCCGTGCGAGCATCGGGCAAGCGAGGAAAGGAAACCTCACATGAAATGCGCGAGCTGCGGATAGCACTGGCCAGTGTCGAGAAAGAGCGAGACGAGCTCCAACAGCAGCTCCGCGCGAAGGACAGGTCTCTCAACGCGAAGCGGGAGGTCCTCAAGCGGCTTACGGTTGTGTCGAAGGCGCTCAGCCGGAAAACCAAAGAAATGAAGAAAGCCTTGGAAGAGAAGGATCGGGTCCTTGCCCAAGCTTCGCGCAACCTGGAGCACCTTGAGGACCTTGGGGACCTTGAGGACAAGGAAAACTCCACTTCCCAGCTGAATAGGTATCTTGGTGCGGAGGAGGTTGACGGGCAAGGGGGATTTGACAGGCTTGACGAGTCTGCATCAATGCACGACATGGACTTCGACTCGAGCCGCTCCCACTCCACTTCCTCTCATGCTTCTCTGGACGGCCACATGAAGTTGTTGAACGAGGATCTCTTCGCGCTTAGGAATGCCTTGGATTCCGAAACGGCGCAGTGCATCCAGCTCCGGGATGAGCTGGACAGCCTATCTTTGTCCGCGAAGGCGAAGGACGACCGAATCAGGAACCTTGAGGCCGCCGCGTGCGACTTGAAGGACGAGAAGGTCGCACTTGAAAAGCTGCTGGAATCCACCAAGGCACAGCATGCACGACTCCAAGACGAATTGCAAAGCCTTTCCGGATCGACGAAAAGCAAGGACGATCGGATCTTGACGCTCGAGAAGTCGAACTCCAAGTTCTTGGACAAGTTTTCAGAAGCGCTGCAAGACAAGGAGGAGATCGTTCGAGTCGTCGAGACGTACCGTGAGAACCTGGCCGCCGCACAGGAAAGGAGCAGGAAACTGGAGGAAACTTCGGCAAGTCTGGAAGAGGCCCGTCAGCAAGATCGGGAAGAGAATGCCGAGCTCCGTCGTCGCCTGCGAGAGCACGACGCTTTGGTCGACGATGCGCAGAGGGCAAGAGAGCGATACGAAGAGACGCTCAACCAGCTCCAAGACACCCTCCGCGAAAGGGGACAGACGATCTGCCACCTGAAGGCTGCGATGGAACGTCAAGGTCCGCCGCCCCGAGTCAAGGCAGGGGCAGCTTGCAATCGCGTTGCCGTAGCATCCGGGAGACGGAGTCCGCACAGCGAGCGGAGCAGCGTGGTCGGCCAGGTTCTGAGCGTCCAAACGTCTCAGGTGCTGACGGTCCGACCGAAGCGCAGATCAGAAAGGCGAAGCGAGGGGCAGGAGGAGAGAGGCAAAGCGAGACGGGAAGAGGCGCAGGGCTCTCGTACGTCCATATCACAGCCGACAAGCGAGAAAGCAGCCCAAGAGCTCCAGTCGTTGGTCAGAGAAGTGCGGAAGTGGAAGCAGCGGACGCTTCGTGCCGTGCAACTGGTGCGGACCGGGAGGGACGAGCTTGAAAGGAGCGAGGCCAAGAGGACCAAGCTCCAGGCCAAAGTGGAGGAATTGGAGGACGCGCGTCGGTCCAGTGAGGATGCCGCGACGGCTTCTCGCCAAGATCTCGAGCTGGTCTTGGCCAAATTGTATACCTTGGAGGCGATGTCGGAGGGAATGAAGAACGGAAGGGCTGAGAGCCTGCAGGATTGGCAGGAAAGACGCAGCGAGTGGGGATCTCCTGTTCCGACCGAGGGGGACGGCCAACGTCGTCGCCATCACAAAGCAAGGAAGATAGCCGCGCTAGGAGCGGCCTTGTCAGCCACAGCAACCGCAGCGTCTGCAAGTGCAGCCAGTGCTGCTAGTGCAATGTCAGCGTATTCCATCGTAGCACACAACGGAGACGGTGCCTCTGACGATGGCGGCCGCAAATTTTAAGGATTCGTCTGATTTCCTTCTTCCGTAAATAGCTTGGTCGAGCAAGGCATTCCCTCCACGCATCTCAGCCGATCCTTCACGACTCCAAAATCAAACGAGAAATCGAACCGAACACAAGTGTTGGTCGGCGATCTCCCCTCTGGTGAGAAGGACATCCAGCCGGGCACCAGCTCCGACATGGCTCGCAAGGCTCGAATGACCTTCCCCTTGGAACCTGTCTGTTGCTGCCCTTCCCAGGAGCACGTCTCAGGGTCAGCGTGACTGGAAGCCTGGACACAGGTCTTCGCCAGCTCGACGGCCAGTTCCTCCAGCCGCGCAGCCCTTCGCTGGTGCTGAAGACACCAGGATCGAATGCCGTCGGCAAGGGCGGGGAAGAGCCGTGCGAAGCGGCGCTGCTCCAGCGAGCCGTGGCTGTTTGCAATAAGATGAGCGAGCTTCCTCTTCTCCCGCGCCCGAACCCGCTCCAGCACCCCATCGATGCCCAGCAGGTGCCGCTCTTCTCCCCCCCCGCCGTCGCCAGGAGCCACAGCAAGCCCAAGCCGCTCCTTCCCCATCGCATGCTGCTTTGCGCGCTGCTCGTTTCTCACCCGCAGGTCTGGTAAGACGGCGCCAGGTATGCGGGAGGAGTCTGGCCAAGACGAGCTGGCCAGCGTGTTGCTCAAGAGGTCCACAAAGCGCTTCACTCGGGCGTCCATGACAGCTCCAAGTGCCGCTGGCGTCCCAGACGGCAGATACTTCTGCAGCGCTGCACGAGCTTCTGTGAGATTCTGAGGGAGGCCGACGACGTACTCGTTCCGCTTGGAGGCCTCTGCGGGGCCATTGGCGTCTCCCTGCTCCGCCACCATCGTCCTCACGGTCACTGCGAAGGCCCCCGGATAGACAGTCAGCATCTGCGCTACGTGCTCGATCCGCAGACGCCGCCTCGCTCCGGAGCTGGCCACCGCCTGCTGCAGCCGCGGGAAGAACGGCGTTCTCCGCCGCCTTCGGAAGAGGATGAGAGCGGCGCCGAGCGAAGTGAAGAGACTCACGAGCACGTCGTCTTCCGGATGCGCCTGCCCTTGGCCTTTGGGAGTTTGAGAGCTGTCTACACCGCACCCGTCGTCAGCAAGCGAAGCCGTCCTTTTCTGGCGCTTCTTCCTATCGGATCCCTGCTCAAGAGGTGGTCTGGTGCCAAGCTGATCTGGTGTGGCTTGGCCCTTGGCTTCGCTCGTCTTCGACTCCTGGACTTCGGCGCAGCTTGGGGAAGGAGAGGATGAAGCCGCGCGATCGGCTTGGTCGGGAACCGCCGCTCCAGCCAGCTGGTACAGTGCAGAACGAGTGGTCAGGCACGCTTGCAGAGAGCCCCGCAAAGGGTTTTAGTCCACGAAAACCTGCGCGAGCCGCTTGCCGCGGGATCTCCTTGACATGATGGCGCCTCTTTCAGAAAAAAACCCTGAGTGCCTTCTCCTTTTTAGCTCTGATCCGCCATTTCCTGGTTGGTTTCGAAGAAGCCGGGGAGAGACTGATCTGGCAAATCTGCGTCTGCGGCCGCGTGACGCGGCGCGCAGATTTGAAGTGGAAATGGCGGGAAACGACCTGGCAGCAGATCAGGTCGGAGCGTTCGTTGCTGATCGGCTCGTCCAGGATCGAGGTGGAAGACGCCGGAACGATCAGCTGGCGGCCAACACGGTTGCAGGACAGACGGAGCGGTGCAGCGAGCCAATGGGCTCGCGGGAATCGATCCCAGTCGAAATTTTCTCCTGCGTGGCCACGGACGCGCGCCAAAGCTGCGGCCGATAAGCGACGATCCTGAATCGATCCTTGGCCAAACTCCCGAGAAGTATAGCCACCTCCAAACTCTCGAAATGTCTTGATACGCTGCGCCCAATGGATGATGACCACCCCTGCAAGCAAATGAGGTCAACTGTATACCGCTATCCATGAGCTGCACGACACGCAAATCACCTTCCTTGCCGCAGGGCGGACAAGCGGGGCCGACTCAGTTGCGGCGCCCAGCGCAAGTGCTGTCCGGGAGCACAGGGTCCCGAAGTCACGAGCGACTTCCGCGCCGGAAGTGTCTGCGGCGCAGCGTCGAAGATCCGCGGTGGTGGTGGCGCTGCCGCCCGCTCGCTTTCGAATTGAACCAGTCGAAGGGGCGGTGAGCAGAATAGGCCACAGAGCTCGCCTTTGGCAGCGCGGTCGGCCGCCTTTCGCCCTCCGCCCGGCATCTGCGGTGGATTTTGACGCCCGTGGCAGCTTGAGCGGGCCGCTTTGACCAAGAGCTGCCGACTCGGGGGCCAAAGAGCCACAGCCGACCTGCGCGAGTGGCTGGCAGCCACTCCATTACGCTTCTTCACGCACCAAGCACTTCCGCTGCGGCATTGGCCGAGATCGGGTGCACTTTTCGAGGCCTTGGAGCCTTCCTAGAGAGGTGACGCGCGAACGGAGACCTTCAAGTCGCCTGTGAAAGTGCAGTGCGAAACAGGCCGAAGAGGTCCGTGCGTCCAGAAAGCTTGTGTTCACGGCGGTTCTTCTGCGGAGCCATGGCCCTGCTCATCTGCAAGAGCGTGGTCTTCTTGACCAGCGTGGCGATCATGATCTGGATCGTGGCGCAAGGGGTGCTCATGAGGCGAGCGAAGCACAGCCTTCGGTCCTGGAGCGTCGGGTTCTACGCGCTGTGCTTCATCTGGCTGATGTTCCGATCCGTGTTCTGGGGCCTCACCATCGTCACCTCGCGATCCTGGAACCCGACGACGTTCTACATCTTGTATTGGACCCCGAACCCGATACAGTTCGGCGCGTTCTTGCTCCTGCCCCTCTTCTTTGCGCAGATCACGCATCGGAAGACGTGGAGAGACGGCTGGAAGTACATCAAGCCGCTGTACGTCATGTTCACGGTGGGAGCGTCGATCTTCTTCGTCTTCTGGTCGGTGCTCGCGGCCACGAGGGATCGGCGCGTCTCACTGCTCTGTGACTTGCGGGACAACGAGGAGATTCCGCACACGCTCCCGACCACGCTTCATTCGCTTGGCTTGGTGCAGCCAACCATGGGCCTGTCCATCGATCAGAGGCCACCTCTGTCGGGATCGAGAGGCAGCTCGGACTGGGACGGGAGCGGCGACTACGGCGAGGACGATGCTTTTGGGTCGGGGACACCATACTCCGCGGGTTTTGTGGAGTGCTTCCAGGCGCAGTTCATCAATGCCGTTTTCCGCGGCGTTTCCGGTGTGTGCTTCTTCGTGCTCGCTGGGGCGATGGCCTACTTCAGTGTCATCATGCGGCGCATGCGGAGTTGGCAGTATGCTTCTACCGCGGCACTGCGGCTGACTCCGCAGGAGCTTGCCTTCACCAATGTGTCGCTGTTCGCCATCTTCTTCTGCCGAGGTCTGTATCAGGCGGGCAGTGCGTTCCATCTTTGGTACCTGCCGGAAGTGCCCCTCCATCGAGACGCGGACATCAGCCCTGCCCTGCTTTTCGTGTTCCTCGCCTGGGATGTTCTACCCACGCTGCTGATCCTCGTGGCCGTCCAAGCGAGGAGCCCCACGAAGTTCAGCTACCTGTCGACCGCGAGCTTTGCTCAGGGTGCGTACAGCGCGGCGTTGAAGGAAGCCCTGGAAGACTCCGTGGCGGCCAAGCAGAAGAAGCACGCGCAAGGGCAGCGGGGTTCAAAGCTGCCCGACTACGGCGTTTTTGGACGGCTGAAGGAAGACCTGGCCTCGCCGGACGAGGCGGCGAGCAAGGCTTCCGTGCGACGCGAACGGATGATTCGTCTGAAGCGCGACGCGAAGCTGTCGGCCGCGGCGCATGGGAGGGGTGATGTGGCGCGAGACAAGCTCGGAGCGGACGACTCCGCGTACGACTCGTCCTGCACGGATCCAGAGATTTCTGCCGTCGCCGCCAGATTGGCACAGGGACGGCTAGGGCACGAGGACCTTCCGTCACCTGAGAAGCGCTCGCGGAAGAAGCGACGGGGAAACAGATACATTCCGCATCGAGGTGCGTAGCTTTCGATCCGAGCAGGCCCAGCTGCCGATGCTAAGTGTCGCCTCTCCCTCGCGCTCGTAGGTTACCCAACCGAGGAGGATCGACGGCAGTTCCGTGCGGGACGCGTGGGAAATCGTGATAGTTGGCGCAGTACGCATGCCCACTCCCCAAGGTACGCGACGCTGCCGGCTGTGGCAAGCCGTCCACTTTCTTCCTTTTGCGTTTGGTGCCTGCCACGTTGCGGAGGCTGTCCCGTGAAAAAAAAAAACCTTTACCTCGAGGGAAGCAGTCAAAGAGAACTTGCTTGTGAGACGTTGCTGCGCTCTGTCGCGCAGACAAACATCTCGTAGCAGGCATTTTCGAATCGACAAGGCGTTCTAAGGAGAGCTCGTGTATGAGATTTGAGGACAGCAGCCGCAGATCCCTTTGCCGGCTTCCGGAATCTTGCGCTAACCTCGTTTTGCCGCTTCTTGCTTTGCCTTCTTCGCAGCTCTACGGATTCGTCGTCCTCGTTTTTCTCGTCACGGCATCGGGCTCCGCGCGCTCGGGGACCTCCCCGAACCCTTGGTGCAAAGGGGCGGCTGTCGTCCGAGGAGATTGGCTCCTGGCAGGACGAGCAGCATGGCAGGGCCCTGGCGAGCCGTGTGAGGCCTCTCGGCGAAGAGTCCGTCATGCTCCCCCACGTGTATCAGACGTATGGGAGCATTGACGAGGTCCCCGGCGAAGAGCAGCTGCCTTCAAATGCCAACAGCCACCTCTGTGACCTAGCCGCCGCGGAGCGCAGCTACACCCTGGCGCTGGCAGAGCAGCAGGCGAGGCAGCGCGGACTCATGCACGGAGTGCCACAGGCGGACCTCGTCTGAGTGACCCTTCATTTCTCTGAGATCTGAGATCGGGTAGCTATGTTGCGCTTGGGCGCGGAAACGTGCGTTCAAACGATAGAGAGGTGTTGACCCAATTTAGTTTAGACTAGACCAAGTGTATATATACCTCCTAGCAGGTACAGTAGTCGAGTAGCTGTATGCTTGCACTCTACATATCGAGTGCTACAAGCGCGTGCGACAATCGTTTTTAACTTCGCACTAGTGCCCGAGGATCCGGGCTCCTCGTGCAGACCACTTCTCATCTCTTCTTGGAGAGAGCCGAAGCACAACTCAAGCGTTGAGCATGTTTTTTCCTTGCAGCGAAGGACAGCGCATTCGCGCTGCCTTTGCCTGGCATTGTGCTGCGTGGGAGCAGCGCCGAGCAGCCGTCCAGTCGGGAAAAGTTGCTGCGCAACGCGTGCTGCTGCCAAGCGCCGCGGGATCCTCTCGAGCTCGTGATTCGTTGCTGACGCAACGTCTGCAAAGGCAATTGGTCCAGATCCTGTCTTTCCATGAACTTGATTGGCGACTCGGTTTCCACGTTTGATTCAATTGGTTCGATCCTGGGACAAATCCGCAATATCACAGCCAAAGACCCGAGCAGCAATGATTTGTTCTGGCAGCGTTCGCGACGTCACCACGTTGGTCGTCTCGTTCTCCTCAAACGCCACAGCTCCGCGTTGCGGCCCTCTCCACTCGGTCCACAGAGGCTGCAGAGGCCCAGCAATAGCCATGAGAAGGCGGTGCGGGCACCTGGCGGTGACGCTGCTGCTTAGCCTTCTCGTCGCCCCCCCGCTGCAGCTCGTCCAGCCGCTGCAGCTGCCGCCTCCCAACCGGGCGTCGCCGTCCTCGCGGCGTGTGTCCGTCCGAGAGTATCTGGAAGAGCTTGTGGTGTCCGAGAGCCTATCGGAAGTCGTGTGCGATGAGCACGTGTGGCGCCAGGACGCCCTGGAACGCCGCCTGGGTGGCCTCTGGAAGGGCTCTCACGCCACAGCGCCCTTGTCCTTCATGGAGATCGACTGCGGGGGCCGTGCGGCGGCGTCGTCCGATCCGCCTGTGATCATTCTGCATGGGCTGCTGGGCTCGGGACGGAACTTCCAGGGATGGGCCACGGAGTTGGCGGCGATGCTCGAGCGGCCTCGCCGAGTGCTGCTACTGGACATGCGGAACCACGGCGAGAGCCCTCACATGCCGAAGATGGGCTACCTGGACATGGCCGCCGATGTCGTGCGCTTCATGCAGCATCAGCACATTCCGTCGGCGTGCATCATCGGCCACAGCATGGGGGGCAAGGTGGCCGCAGCGATGGCCGTCCTCTTTCCCGAGAAGGTACGGCTGCTTGTGGCCGCTTGAAAGATCCCTGCAGAAGCGGCGGCGTCATCCCTCGATCTACGACCAGGTGGACTCGCTTGGAGTTCTGGATATAGCTCCAGTGTGCTATGAGAAGTCCCGAGGGACCTCGGGCGTGTGGACGGAAGTGAACACGCTCATGACGGCTCTGCATGAGATGCCAATCTTGCGGTCGGCCAGCTCCAGCAGCGGCGTCCTGGATAGCGAAGAGAGGGCCGGAACTCTCGCGGGCAAGAAGGTGAGCGACGGACGTTGTGAAGGACCTGCCCACATTCCTTCGAGAAGTATCATCGCTCTTCCTTACCTTGTCTTTCCTTACCTTTTCTTTCGTTTTCGTTTCCTTTCCTTTCCTTTCCTCTCCTTCCTTCCCGCCCCTTCGCCTTCCGGCAGGACGCCGACGAGTGGCTCAGAAGCAGAGCGGGCATCGAAGATGACTCGCTCCGCGCTTTTGCGCTCACGAACGTGGTCGTGGATCGAGATGCCGCCTCGAGGGAAAGCCGCTTGAGATGGAAGATTGGAATAGATACGATCTGGAGCTCCCTCGGCGTCCTCGGAGGATTCGACATCGGCCAGGGCTTGAAGGATCCCGCCTCCAAGTTGGGCCTGTCATACCCCGGCGCCGCTTTCTTCGTGGCGGGCAGCAGGAGTGAGTTCATTCGATCCTCGCATCTGTCGGAGATTGCGGCGCTCTTTCCGAATTTCAAGTTGGCGTCCATCAAAGGGGCTGGGCATTGGCTTCATCACGAGAACCCCAAGGAAAGCCAGCTCATGGTCAAGAGCTTCTTGGATCGGTGAGATAAAGGTTGGAGAAGCTGAAGTGTCGGGGCGGAGCAGAGGCGCCACTTGGCAGAAGGACGATGCGGCGCCAACTCTTGCCCAGCTGCGCTGCAACCAACGCAACACAAGGTCACACCTGCAGGTTTTATCAAGACACGCAAGTTGTGGAGACTGAGCGATGGCCACTCCGATAAGATGGTGACGGTGTGACTCGAGAATCCCCAGCCTATCTGTATATAATCATGGCTGATCCGTCCTCCTTTCCACCGCCTCCTCGTTCCCCGGATGCTTCCTTCGGCGCAGCCTCTCGCACCTGCAAACCTTCACCTTGGCGACGCAAGAGCAAAGCGACGTTCCTCAATGAAAAGGGAAAAGACCGCAACCTTCCAACCAGCCAGCTTCTACATCCCATCCCATAGCACACATGCATCTCTGCCTTTTTCGCCATGAAAGACCCAATGCTTCGGCGTGGTCAGCAACGAGCAAAGTGGCGCGAAGCCTCGCAGCGCTCTACAGCACTTCTAGCACTTTCGGTCCTTTCTCCTTTCCCTCCCATCTGCACAATATCGATCCTGAAGTTGCCACGGACGACTCGGTCGTTTTCCCGCCTTTCGCATTCAAACCGTCGCGCGCGGACGCGCCGGCGTGGTGCCGGTGCTAGTCTCAAAGCGCGGCCGCGATGGAGTCGCCAACGTCGACGCCTCTAGCCATTACTTCCATGCGCACACCAAGCTCTGTTCGTGTCCGTTCCCGCCGACGGCAGCGCCGGCTGCGAGAGAAGTTGCAGAGCGCTCCAGTGATGGGAGAACTCATCCTGGCCCCAAATGCCAGCGACAGAGGCAGTCCCAGTGTTCATGACGGGCCACGAGGAGAGCTGGAGAAGGGAGGAAGTGATCCGCTCGGTGACTGGACACAGCCGCAGGGCGTTCTAAGCAAGAGCTACATCAAGCACGAAGACAACCTCGCTTCCAGAGAAGATGGCCGCGGTGTGCAGGGACGCTCTCAAGAGTCGTTGCCTTCTGTGGGCGATCCCTTTGACCAAGAGAACGAGAAGGCGTCGACGAGTCTCTTCGAGACGCCCCGGAGCAACTCCAACTCGGATGACGGCTTCTTCGACGCTCTGGTGACCCCTGTCGAGACCTCTTGGACGCAGGAGAAGCGACCGGGACCGCTCTTGCGCCTCGCTGAGCTTGCAGACTGCTCTCCAATACGTGTGAAGCAGGAACCCAATGAAACGAGCTTCCGAGGCGATGAAGAGAGCTTCCGAGGCGATGCAATGGGGCAGGCAGCTGACGAAGTGGAGATTCTGTCTGTCGATCGCGTCATCGCGTTGGACGAGAGCAGCGAGTCGGGGAGTCTGAAGGATCTCGTTTCGGAGATTATGGAGAAGATTTCTGATGTGGACGTGGACGATTCGACGTCGGCGTCGGCGTCGGAAGTCCAGGCGATCGCAGATCGCGAGGTGCGGGGTGTACTGAGCATCTCCAGGGACGTTTCTGACGAGATAGCGATTCGACCATCTGGCCGCAAACTGAACATTGTCGACGACAGCGAAGAGTCAGCGGACCTGCGGGAGAAGGATTGGGAGAGCGTACTCTCCGACGGCGAGGCAGCTTCGCACGCCGTAGTAGCGGTGCTACGCCGCCCGACGACAGCTTTGCCGGAAGAGCTGAAGGGCGACGAGGAGAGTTCTTCGTCAATTCTGTCCATTGAATCCAACAGATATGACCTCGACGATTCCTTCATAGCCAGCGATTCCGATGACGCTTGTGGTTTCGAGGGAGAGGACTCTGAATTTAAGCTGGAGTCCAGCGCGGAGGAGGAGGAGGACGACGACGACGACGATGAATCGTTGGCGTCTTCGGAGGACTCGCCGTTGGATGAAAACAGCCCACCCTCCGAGCATACCACTCCCCCGAAGGACAGGAGGGCAAGAGCGCGCGCCATGCCATCCGTTTTTGACCTGACAGACGAGTCTGACGAAGCAGCATCCAAGGCGGGAGACGAGGCCTCAGATGCGTCTTTGGCATCGGGAACCAAGGACAACACGCCGCTGCGGACGCCCCCCGCCGGGACTCCCAGCAAGTCAGGCTGTCCGCGGTCACGGCGGACCACTCTTCTGCCGGAGCGGCGATCCTTCCAACGCAGCAGGAAGGAGCAGACGAGCTCCTGGTATCGTCGCTTCAACGCGGAGGTCTTCGAAGGGAAACTGCCGGACGACTTGGTGGTCGAATGGTCCAAACGTCTGGTGAAGACGGCAGGGGTCACGCACGTGCGCAGCAAGGCCGTGGTCAACGAGCTCAACGGGCTCACGCACCACCTCCGGAGCGCACGGATATCGCTCTCGGAAAAAGTGGTCGACAGTGAGAACCGCTTGAAGGAGACACTGCTGCACGAGATGTGCCATGCAGCGGCTTGGTTGGGTACGCCGAGAAGTCTCTTGCCTCCCTCGTACGATTCTGACGCAAGTTTCCCTCCTTCGGCGCAGTGGACAACAGGATACGACCTCCTCATGGCCGGCACTTTTGGAAATGGGCCAACGTCGCACAGGCCGCCTTTCCCGGCATTCCCGTGTCGACGTGCCACACGTACGAGATCACGTTCCGGTTTGTGTATGAGTGCGTGTCATGCGGAGCGCGCATCGGGCGGCACTCCAAATCCGTGGATACCGAGAAACAGTGTTGCGGGCAGTGCAGGGGCAGGCTTGTTCTCTCTGAACGGTACCGTGCCGACGGGACGCTCCTGCACAAGGAGAATGTTCTCCGGAGCCCAGCCGACTTCTCGAGGCCAGGTGCTTTCGCTGGAGGTTCAGCTCGCGATGCGCTGTCGAGGCTGCAGAGCGCCGGCGACGGAGCGCAGGCGCCACGCACACCGAAGACGCCGAACGCGTTTGCGCAGTTCGTTCGCAGGCACTACGCGTCCACCAAGAAGCAGCTCGCCTTGGCGAACCATGGGGACATTATGAAAGCCTTGTCGAGCAGGTGGAAGGAAGAGAAGCAGACGGCGGCGGCGGCGGCGGTGGCGGAAAGTGGATCATAAGGTCTTACTCGAGGGTTCATCGGCCGACATTCTTCCCGTCGTAGAGCAGAGCCTCCGGAGGCACGTGCTGCAGCAGAGATCCGCGAGCAAGGAAAATGGCGGAGTCCGCGAAGCGCCTCGCCGTGTCGAGCTGGTGCGTGACGGCTAGAACGGACACTGCGAAGCGTAGGATCAGCGCCATTACGACTGCTAGTGCAGAAATAGTTCGCAAGCCTCGGTATCTGCTTACCTCGTGGCCAATGTGTCCTTGTGAGCAGCTGCAGCTGCTTCCAGAAAGCGGCGCTGACTCTCGTGTCATCCTTGTCAACGTATTCATCAAGAATGGCGACGATCCGCATGTCCTCGCTCTGCTCAAGGGCCTCCACGCAAGTCACGCAGATGGCAAAGTACGCGCCCAGGCTGAGCGGTGCATCCCTCATGGGCTGGTCAAGAGCAGCCGCTGCGTTGTCGTTCAAGCACAAGTCGCCCAGCATCTCCTCGGCGGAAACCCCCCGCTGCGCCAGCAGCTGCCGAAACGACTTGCGCGACCGGCGCAACTCGGAGTCAGTCAGGCAGAGCCGGGTGTTCTCGGCGAGACGAACTTGGCCGCTGCTCGGGATCTGTCCGCTGAGCGCTCGCAGGAGCGTCGTCTTGCCAGCGCCCGAGAGGCCCACAACCTGCGGAGACGAGCATCTTGGTCGTTCATTCCGATGATCTATCGCCACTGGGAGCTGTATGCGGAGCACATACGATGTGGATGCCACTGTGAATGTCCAGATTGACGTCCTGCAGCGCTGCGTCGGCCTTCCCGCGGTAGTTGACGCCCAAGTCACGGACGGAGACGAGCGGCTTTTCCAGCGCGAAGCCGGCGCAAAGCGCCGGAAGGGTCCACCAGATGACTCTCATAAGCAAGAGAAGCTAAGCCAGGAGCCATCCTGTGGCCCGGCGTGCGGAGATGCCGTGGTGCCGTGCCATTTGGCCATGAGAGGCAGAAAGACAGAGAGAGAGGAACTCCTGCAATATCCGTTTCATATGTATCATTATATGTTGCAAAGTAATATATAAAATATTACTACTAAATGAAAATTTACAATCTTCAGTGAACGACAAGAGCGTGATTGCGAGCGATAGTGCTGGGGTCTCTCAGTGGCAAAGCGCAGAAGAGACATGCATCAGCATCGCTTTTGGCAAAATGATTCATTGAGCGCAGTTGTGCCAATGCCGAAGTGGCGAGTTCTACCGACCAAAATTCGCTTGTTGCGTTCACAGCCGACCCCTATGAAACCATCTTGAGCACTTCATCTCGATCTTCATGGAGGCAAGCTCCCGCAGGATGACCCGCGCGGGGGTCACGAGCCATCCAAGCACCAGCACACCAGCACACGTAACATTGATCCCCCACCAGCGGACTGGTTGGGCTCATCCAATATGCATCACACGAAAGGTGGAACTACGCAAGGACAGAGGGGATAGCGGGGTCAAGTCGACTGCGATCGATGGCGTCAAAAGGGCGGATCTACGGCACGGCTTGCGGCGGGCAGAACCCCGGCTCCCGCAGGATCTGAGGTCCCAGGGTGCATCCCACATCGGTGGAGAGCACGCAGGCGATGTCGTTCTCGAAGATTCGGTTCGGGCAGCAGTAGTCGGCTCCGCCGATGCCGTTGGGGTCCCCAAGGTGCGAGCAGTTGCAGCCGCCGCAGCTCCCACATTCGGAGGCGCAGCAGACGTTCTCGTCGGCGTTCAGGATGCCATCGGCGCAAAGCTCTGCCGGCGTGGGAGTCGGCGTCGGCTCGGCTGTTGGTTCCGGCGTCGGTTCCGGCGTCGGTTCCGCCGTCGGTTCCGCCGTCGGGTCGGCCGTCGGGTCGGCCGTCGGGGTCGCTGTTCTCTTCTCGCAGCAGGCGTATTGCCGCACCCACGTCTCGATGTCATTCCAGGACTTGCCGCAAAACTCCACCATGTGCTGGCCTTGAGCGGATTGTTGCAGGCAGCGGCCGTCAGCAGATTGCCCTGGCGCGGCGCGCATGGGCATTGGCTTTCACGTACCACTTCCAAGATTGTTGGGCTGTCCGGAGCCCCAGTTTACGTAGGCGCCATTGACGGCATTGCTGCCGCGGGAGACGAGCCAGTTCGTGTTCATGTCGATGAAGTCACCCTCGAAGGAGATGTCCGTGAGGCCGAGGAAGGTGTGGTCCCCGCAGGCCAGGTGAGCCTTGTTGTTCTCTGCCGAGCTCTGAGGCACGGCGAGCTGCCACTCGGGCCCGATCTCTTGGCAGGCATGGATCAGGTTGGAGCCGGCGGGCGTCGCGCTTGACGGCTTGCGCTTGCCGCCCTTGGCGAAGCAGACGTCGCCGTGGCATTCCACGCGCTTCGGGTACTCGCAGCAGACGTGTTGGCTGTAGCTGATGTAGTAGTCGTGCCAGCTGCCGTCCCAGTCGAAGAGCACGATGTCCTGGCCGCTGCCACCTCCGTAGTTATTCGGCTGTTGGCGGTTGCAGAGGAGGTGAGCCGAAGCTGATGGAGGAGCGCGGCAAGAACCTCTGGAGCAAGTCAGGAGAGCCCCGAGCACGTACCTGTCCACTCTGCCAGTTCACGTAGTGGCCATTCCTGGCGCTGCTGCCGACCGAGACCAGGTCACCGGTGTTGATGTTCTTGAAGTGGTTCTCGGTGTGGATGTCGAGGAGGCCAATGAACGAGTTCTGGCCGCACGCGTCGAAGGCCGCGGCGTTCTGGTCTGCGTCCTGCGGCACGGCCACCTTGGCGTTCGCGCCGTAGCTCTGCCTGCATTTGGGATTGAGGTTGCCGCCCTGGCTGCCGGCGTAGATGTCCGGCCCGCGTCGGTAGCAGGTCATCCCGTCGCATTTCTCGCAAGGGGTGTACGTTGCTGCCGCCGAGGCGAGCAGGCTCAGAGCCAAGAGAACGATCATGGTGCCGTACGGTTACGCGCTTGCGGTGTGGACGAGCTGTCTGCTGCGGCGGCGGGACGCGCGCGAGTTGGGGTGGCGACAGCGGCGTTTTCGCCCGAGGCGTTTGAGCGAAGTGGGATCTGAGAAGCTTCGTGGGGTGTTCGCCATCTGCATCGATGTCACCCTTCAGGGACTATGCAAGAGCAGGGGGAAGGATTCTGGGTTCTCGTGATCGCTGTCTTCATTGGTCCGTTTCAATTGCAATCTGGCGTCTGTTTTGGGGTTTAGCCCATTTTGGACCACTTCATTGGTTCATAGAGAGAAACATGTCGAGATTATTGACCCGTATTATATATCGGAGGATCTGTTTTAGGCCAATCAAGTTGTTCTCGCCACGTTGCAACTGCGTTGTGATGTGGGAACCCATCTCAGATCAAGGGGACAAGGCTTTGGTCCCCTATTCAGACGCGTTCAGACGTTGCGGGCGATTGTGTCGTTGACGCGCCGTACGAAAGTGCATACAGCATACCTTGAATTCGCCACGCTGATAAGGGGCCGAAGCAGCCACGTCATCCACTTCGAGCAAGTCGCTCCAGCGCATTGCTTCTCCCCAACGCACGCCTTGCTTCTCGCTCGACTCGCTCCTGCCTAGCTAGCTACTCGTTTTTTGCCAGCGCTTCCCGGCTCATCTTCCTCGTGAGACCTGGCAGTGTGAAGCTCTCACCGTCTGCCTTCTTCTGCTGAGAATCTTCCATGACAGATATCTTCCGTCCTATCTGGACGATGCAGAATGAAGTCCAGGAAAGCAGATAGCTTGGCGTCAGACAGATATCGGCGAAAAGGAGAAACTTGCGGCTTTCAGTCGGCTCCTGGGCAAATGCGGTGGTGCCTTCTTTCCGAACCTTGAACCTTCGCTCCTTGGTCCTCTGAATCCTTGTTTTTTGGCGGGCGGTGGCCAACTGTTGGATTTACTGTCCGTTTCGCAAATGTTCAAGTTCCGCCAAGCGCTTCAACGAATTCCCCTCCATTCATTGACCCATTTCCCCGTATCTTCGCTTTGAAATATGCTTCAGACCAATCCACGCCAGTATCCGGCGTTGTAGTTGGACGGAACCTGCCGTCTGTCCCGCCCTTTTTCCGTCCGCCCCAAGAAAGCGCGAAGCCGGCGGCCTCGCAAGTGCAACAGCGGCGCGGTAGAGGGCGTTCAGCGCCATGAGAAGCTTAAAACTTCTTGTTGTAGGCCTAGTGGCTAGCAGGACTGCAGCCTGGCAGCGCCGAATGCTGCCAGTGACCATGCAGGCCTCCCAGATGGCGGCCAAGACGGCGCTGTCCGACTTGCAGAGCGGCAGCGACGTCCGCTCGCAGGCGTTTTCGCCCGGAGCCGCGCTGGGCATCGGCAGGTGCTTTGGCCGGTGGCTGTGTGCGGAGAGCGGCGCGGCTGCCAACTCGTTGCGAGTGGCGGTCGGGCAGGATCCGCGCGAGTCCGGCGACACCCTCGCGTCCGCGCTGTGTCAAGGCCTCAAGGAGGGCGGCGTCAGTCCGGTGCGCGTGGGTCTCGCGACCACGCCTGCGATGTTCGCGAGCTGCTTTCTGGATGACGAGGTACGTGCGGCGTCCATGCTTTGGGAGGCGCTTCTGCCCAGAGGAGTCTCATTGAAGCTTCGTGCCGCGAAGGCGTACGATGCGGGCATTATGGTTACCGCCAGCCACCTGCCGCACGAGTGGAACGGGATGAAGTTCTTCACGCCCTCCGGGGGACTCAATAAGGCCACGCTGGCCGGCATCTTGGCCCTCGACAGCGGCCACGACATCCACGAGCCGCAGATGGACGCGCCCGCCTTCCCCGAGGACGACTTCATGGAGCGATACACGGAGGATCTGATCACGAGGATGCGCTCGATTGCAAAGGAGACCGGCCGCGGAAGGCTTCATGCGGAGAGGCCCTTCGAGGGCCTGAAGATCGCCGTGAACGCTGGAAACGGCGGTGGCGCCGTGGTCGTGAAAGTGCTGCAACAGCTGGGCGCAGACACCTCCGGGAGTGTCCACCTAGCCCCCGACGGCACTTTCCCCATTCACATCCCGAACCCCGAGGACAAGTTCATGGTGGAGGAGACCTTGCGCGCCGTGCAGGACGCGGAGGCGCACGTTGGTATCATGCTGGACACCGACGTCGACCGCTCGGGCCTCATCTGCGGCCGGACCCTCCAGCCCCTGAATCGCAACCGCCTCGTGGCCGCCGCGGCGCACATGGTGCTCCAGCGTCATCCCGGCGGCACGATCGTGACCGACTCCGTGACATCCTATGGCGTGAAGGAGTTCATCGAGAAGAAGGGCGGGCGGCACCTGCGCTTCAAGAAGGGCTACCGAAACGTCATCGACAAGGCCATCGCCCTGAACGCAGAAGGCGTCGAAGCGCCGCTGGCCATTGAGACATCCGGCCACGCAGCTCTCATTGACAACACGTGGATGGACGACGGCGCCTTCCTGGCGCTCAGGTTGGTCCTGGAGCTGGCCGCCATGAGAGCCTCGGCGGCGAAGCCGGACGACGTCGTCCTGTGGTCGCTCATCGAGGGCTTGCACGAGCCAGCCGAGTCGGAGGAGTTCCGGCTGACCTGCAGCGACAATGCCAGTCGCATTGCTGCTGCCCGAGAGATCGAGAAGAGCATCGCCCAAGCGATCGATGATGGCTCGCTGAAATGGGAACGTGAGGAGCCGAACTTTGAGGGCATTCGTGTTCAGGTTGGAAAGTCCTGGTTCAGCATCCGCGAGTCCTTGCACGAGCCCAAGGTGATCATCAACGCCGAGGCGGAGGACAAGGACGGTATCCGTAGCTTCCTTCGTGACCTGCACGAGAACTGTCTGCAAAAGTGTAGCGTCGAAATGGAGCTCAGCCCCGTGACCAAGTACCTACAAGCATAGCGTCTTCCGTCGCCCATCTCGTTCTTCTGCGCCTGCCAACCACAGCCTCTCCATGCATACACGCCCAGCGCCCCCATTCTTCGTGGCTCCAAGCACGCACCTCTTGCCCACGTCGAGAATGCCCCACCGCCCTTAACGGCACGCACCTCCCCGACGCGGCTCCCGAGGGCTCGAGAACCTCGGGCGCCATCGCCGAAACGCATCCACGCGGAGCGACCAGCAACCGGTATTCGCTCAATTCTGGTTTTCGCGGCCCGTTGGCGAGGCGGCGCACCACCACACGTTGGGCGACGCGCGTGAAGTGGCGCCTCTCCGCGCCTCTGGGCTCCGGCGCGATGGGGAGGAAGAAGAAGAGGCAAATGCTTGACAGCCGCGGCGACGGCAGAAGCGTCGCGGATCGGTCGGTGGCGCTCTCGCCGGAGCTCTTCGCCAGCGGCGAAACGCCGGCCCACGCCGCGGCGCAGCAGCTCATGGACGGCCTGAGCGCGGATGCCAGCCTGCACGCGCAGCTGCAGAGGCTTCGGGATGTCAGACACGAGTGCAAAGCCATGGACGAAGGCGCCGCAAGAGCGCTGCTCACAAGATTGGTCTCTGTCGCCGCGGATCCAAGGAGTCCGCCGCTGCGCAAAGTGCTCACCGCGGCTCTCGCGGCGCTTCGTGCTCGGTTGGTGGAGACATCCGGTCACGAAGAAGTGCGACGAGCAGAATTGGCGATCGTGGGACACGAGCTCGACAAAGCAGCTGCGGCAGAACCCGAGGAAAGCATCGCCAGGCTTGGAAGCCTTGGCGAGGTGGCCTTTCTGAGGCCGGCCTTGGCTTGCAAGGCAGGCGTCGAGGTCTGGTTGCCTCTTGCGAGTCGCCAGGTGATGCGGCAGACGGATCAGCTCCTCAAGGTCTCCGTTGCGGACTCGCGGGTGGCCGAGAAGCGCTTCGCCGATGCGGCCGGGGAGGCCCTCCGCATCTTGAGCAGTCTGTTGGGAGCCATTGGGGACAAGGTCGACGGGCGGCTTGCCGTGTCTGACGCCGGGAAGTCGACGAAGCATGGGCGGAAGCGGAGCTGGCGCGAGATGCAGGAGAACGGGGTTGGCGCGGCCGCGCAGGACGAAGTGCGTTTGGCTTTGGAAGCCATCGTGCGCGTTCCCCTGCCTGCAGGCGGGAGGGCGGGGAGCTGTGTTGAGCAATTGGCGTCGGCCGCCCTCCGTCTCCTCAGCTTTGGGAGAGTGTACAAGGACGTCCTCACCTCAGCTGGCCTTGTCTACGGCCTGCTTGTCCACCTAGAACTACGCGCGGCAGAATCCAGCGCGTCGGCGGATGTAGATACAGGCGCTTGCCTCAAGTTTCTCAGCGAGGTCCTGCGACGTCCCTACGTGGGATTGCGAGAAAGCGAGCGAGAAGCCTCGAGGTTCCAGTCGGGGTTAAGCAGCGCCTCGTCCGGAAAGCTTGCGCTCTCCCTCCAAGCGTTCCGCGCCGAGGCCGGCAACTTCGAAGGGCAGCATGGCGGATTGCCTTTCATCGCGGATGATGCTGCGGGTGCCCTCTTCCGCGGTCTTCTGGGCGCTCTAGATACGCTCGACCTCTGCGCCCCGCGAAGAGGCGGTGGAGGGGAGATGGCGCTGCTGCGACTGTTTGAAGGGGCCAAGGAGCTCACGAGAAGCGCCAAGGACACGCACCGCCTCTACGGCTGGCAGACGATCGAAGCTTGGCTCGTGCAAGTCCTCAATGCAACTCAGTGCAAGCATGGGACGGAGCACCTCCCGGTAGGGAGAATCAGAGACCTCCAAGGCTGGGTCATATCGGATGTCCTGAGGATGTCCGAGTTCCCGCAGCGAGTCTTGGCCAAGATCATGCCGCAGGTCTTGAGCCTCTCCCTGCAGCTCCAGCGCGCCTTATCTCCCGAAGCTTCGGACGCCGAGCTGTTCCTCCCCGTGCTCACCGATATCCTCCAGCAATCCGGAGAGCAGAAGGGGAAGTACAGCATGCTGAAAACCATCTTGGTAAACATGAGCTCCGTGACCGACGTATGCGAGAAGTTGCCGACTTTCATCGACAGCATGATGAGAGCGATCGGACCGAGCCAACACACCGCGTCCACCGTCGCCGAGCTGATCCTGTATGTGTTACGGCGCCTGCTTCGAGAGCTCAAGGGCGAGAACGCCAGTCCAGGCTCGGGCAGGGTCGAGGGCGTGGTCAACGACGCGTCCCCCGATGTGCTTCGCTGCTGGCGGAAGTACTGGCTGTCCAGCTTCGCTGCGAGGCTCATGGTCGAGGACGCCTTCTGCGCCAGGACGGTCGAGCTCTATGCCTTACCTCAGGTGTGCTCGTAGTTGCTTTCTCAGGATTGCCGTGGTCGACCCCCAAGTTTTGCCCCTTGACGCGTCCCACCATGATGTGCCAAGGCTTCTCTTTCTTTGGGCAAAGCAATGAAGTGTGACGTGCGTAGTGCAACGTCTCTGATGCAGTCGTTGCCGGTTGTGCGAAGCATGCCCCTTCCACAATGCCTTGCAGCTAGCCTTGTGGATGGTCGCCCTCCAAGGCGTAGCTAAGCAGTTTCCGTCTCTTTCCTCAGTTTCTCCTGCTGGACCGCGCGGCGATTGCTTCAATCTTAGAGGAATTGGAATGCCGTCACGCCCAGAGGCCGGCGGAGGAGGCAACCGCAGGACGCGCGGCCAAGGGCGAAGCTACCTTGGGCCCGAAAGACCGCGTTCTCTGGGCAAAGCTCGTTGTCGTCCGATGTGGCCGATCGCAAGGAGTCGACGCGGTCCACCACGGTCCGGAGCGGAAGCCAGGTGCGCTTCTCATGGAGGAGCTGCAGGACGGAGCAGTGCACTGGAATGCGCGGATACGGCTCGCGGCGATTGACACTCTTTGTCGTGGCGGAGAACCGAACATGATCGTCGAGAATGGCGCGCTGAGCCCCAAGGTGGATGGCGACATCGCCAAGCACTCCTTGCCGCATCCGAGCGAGATTGCGCTTATCAAGGAGGCCCTTCCCCTTTGCATGCATGGGAGCTCTTCCGCCGAGCGGCACGATCTCAAGATCTCAGTGAGGAGCCTCCTGATGCGATGCAAGGATGCGGCGGCTGCGGCCGACAAGGAGGCAGAGAACCTGCAGGGGTTGTGGCGAACAAGTGATCAGATGTGGCGCAAATGTCTAGACGGCGCCGGCGACGCTGACGACGCCTCGCCGGAGAAGAGCACCGCATCGGTGGTGCGCGACATGCGCCTACGAGCGAAGAGGACAATGCAAGAGGCTGTGAAGCTCTCCATGTCGACCGGCGCCATCGCGCGATGGCTCTTCCGCATGCTGCTGCGCAACTTGTACGAAGGGTCGCCGTTCCTACGTGAGATCATGTCCCTAGAGCTTCTCCACTTGGCTTGCGAGGTATTGGGACACATGAGCACCTTGGTGGACGGGGCCTCCCTCTCCGATTTCCCCTCCGACGCGAGCAGCAACACCGGGGTGCGCGAGGCGTCGTCAAAGTGGAGATTGCCTGTCGGCGACGACGATTTTGCTCACCGAGAGGCGCCGGCGATTGCGGTACTGTGGTGCGAGGAGTGCGCTCGCACGCTTTTTAGGCTGCTGGGTTCCACATGGGTAAGTCTGGAGGCAGAGCGTAGGGGATGCTGCGAGCGGCGATGACGGCAAAAATATGTGAGACTACCGACTCCCCATGATGGATGAGCAAACCTCGGAGCCGCATCGACAGCAATCTCCTCTTCCGTCTTGGCGTCGCTTGAAGGCTTGCACGATGACGCAGATTATCTGATTAGTCTTTTCCGAAACTCCCGTGTGGAAACGATTCCATGCTAATACTGAGTGCTGCTTCGGCGGCAATCTGAGGTGTGTTGCCATGCATCTCTTCTAGAACTGACAAGGTGGCGCCCTCCGCAGGATCGCACGCGGCTCTTGGCGATGGAGATCCTGATCATGCCGAGGGCTTTCCCCAAGCCGTTGCCGGGCTTTTCCACGCCGGAGAAGATACGTGCCTTGGTGGGCGAGTCGCTTGCTCAAGCAACGACGCCTCGATCGAATACCACGGAGGCGGGTGCAAGAGTCCTCACCTTCCTGTGGCACGTCTACGCTTCTGCCTTGGGATGGACCATTCGGATAGACCCGCAGACTGAAGCGGTGGAGGTGGCCCAGCCCGAAGCTGTAGAGGCGTCCCAGCCCGCGGACAATTCCTCCCCTGAGCAGAGGACGTCGTCATCTGGGCATCGGATGCTCAGGGACGTCATTCAGCTTGCCTCGCAACGGGTCGGTACCATGACGTCGATCTTCCGAAACGACCTGTCCAGCAGACGCGGGGGGGCACTGGCTAAGTGCCTTGCGCATGGCTTGCTCACGTTTCTGAAGTGCACCTGCGAGATGGTCGACTTGGGGGGAAAGAGAAGGCGGAAGAGGATGTGCCTTGCTCAGAAGGTGGAGAAGCGGGCGGATTGGGCACCCATTCTGGAAGGCATCTTCGACCAGGTAAGCCAAAGAGCGAAGGCGCGCTTCCCAGCTGTGTGCTGTGCAACTCTCGTAGCTGGTGTGCCTCCAACGACCCATTGAAGGACTACTCCTTACCAACGAGAGAAGACATCGACGCCTCTTGAGCTTTTACAGAAGTCCACGTCAATGGATGCATGTACTGTGAGGCGCAAGATACGGAGCGTACCTTCATCATTTGTCTTGGCGCGTGAGCGAAGCTTCTTTCTGAGACCACCACGGTCGTTGATTGACCACAAAGTTCGGATCATCTGCTGATGCCAAGAAAGCCTTGTCGAAGGGCTTGTCGACCCTGCTCCATAGTCTTTCCTTTCCTAAAGCTTCGGAGTTTGGACCTTCTCTAGGTTAAGCAGGCGTTCGATGCGGCGCTGTTGGTCATTGCGGAGGAACAAGTCGTCGGCAAGGATTGGTCCGCCGCGGACGTGGCCGGAGATGGCGCCGACCGCTATTCGACAAGCGCACCGGTACAGATGAATCTCGGAAGCAAAGTCTCCGTTCGTGTCGACTGCCGGGGACACGCCGTCGTGGACACCGTTTCGCAGCACGAGCAGCAGGTACGCAAGCAGTTTTTGAAGGGGAGGGTAGACGACGCACAGCTAGTCAAGCTCCCGGAACGGGTGCTATCCCCACCCGAATCCGGCAGAAGTTCGTGCAAGAAGTGGGGGGCTATCGTTTACCATCCAGCTGCAGGATACTGCCGTGCGCCGATGGCCAGAAATGCCTCCAATACCGCTCTTCTGCCCGTTGCCCCTAATGCGATGCGCTCTCGATCCCACCAGATGATCATCGTGGGGAGTTGGCTGCTTGTACGGGAGACGGCGAAGCTGATTGTGGTGCTCATGGACCTCATGCCCATGCCCCCCAGCACCAAGGTTGACTCAAGTGGTGCAGGAGGCATTGAGGATCTTGTGCCGCACGCTCGGATAGCGGAAATAGGCGACATGGTACGTGGCGCGGCTTTCCGCTCCCGATGCCACTTCAGGAAGATGCAGAAAAGAAACAACACCATCTTTCGAGTCTTAGCGACCAATGCTGAGGAACTTCCTAACAAGCTGACTGAAGAGCCGCGTCTGCACGGACGCGGCTGAAGCGCAGCTTTCCAGCACGTCGGCAACTCACAGTTTTCCCCCGCCTTTCGTGCCTTTTCAGCTTGTGGATGCCCTTGCCAGGATCAAGCACCAAGGCGCTATCGCAGCAACAACGAATGCTCTACAGGTGCGACGCTGAAGGCTGACGTCTTCGGAAGCCAGAAGTAGGATGTAGTAGGCACGAGGACGACAATTCCTTCCTGAGATGGGCGGCAAGGTTGCTAACGGGGCTACAGAGATGTAGTTTTTCCTGCGGCTCCTCTGCTTGCCGCATCAGAATGAGGGTTTCTCTAAGAAGACCCGAGTGCTGTCTCTTTGTTTGGGTGGGGAAACGACGCCTGCTCCGGATGAGGAAAGCAATGAATTCACAGACCTGTTCTGATCCTCCCGGTCGCCGAGAGGCGCCCTGGGACTACGTGAATGACCCAATTCATGCACCACCAGCTGACGGAAGCATCGCGATTGGGATGGGAGGAGAAGCATGAGTGAAGTATGGATATATGATTGCGAGCGAGCAGCTGGGCATCTTTTCCCGGTGGATGTCTGGCTGACTACATCGCAAAAATGGAGAGTGGCGATTATAATAGCCGCCTCTGAACGCCTCTAGAGCTGCGGTTTTCGCTTATTGCCCACATTCCACTGCTTCTCTGCTCGCCGAGGTCCGTTGCATCTCTTCCGTGCTAATACCTGTCTGCATGCTTTGGTAGGCGACCGCGGAGGTCATGATGAGCTGCGGGAGGTACGATATCGAGCTCTGCACGCGTCCAAAGCGATGGTTGGCAGGTAGAGTCTTCTGGCATCTGCAGTCGCGGAGGTGACGATAGCTTCGATGGATCCGGAAACTCTCAATGATCACGATTGATGATGGTCCAAATGCTACTAGATAATCTGATCCGCAGCACCGACGAACTGCACCTAGCTTGATGCGTCCAAGATGGCTCACCCGCTTGTCCCTCTTCCGCAGGGCTTCTGGGCGAGGAAGACGAAGATCGGCTGGCTCGGCAAAACTTCATCCTGCGGAGATCGGCAGGATTTGCGACGGTAAGGCGATGGCTTTATCAGTCCTGCTAGGGGCACGTCTGGTTTTCCCGGCCACAGGCAATGACGACGTTCAAGTTTCAATTCAACAACATCCCAGATGGATGACGCACTTGTTCCACATGACCTGAGCCTTGATCTCGACGCGGATTGTTTTGCGGGTGTATTCCGCGATTCCGGACTAACGCTCCTGCGTCCCCTCCAGACCTTCATCGCGCTTCTGCGGTCCGAGCCTAGAGATGTGCCCACGGTGCTCTTGCCGTACGTCATTCACGTGCTCCTGAAGATTGCCAACTGCGCTGATCGGTCCAACTGGCGCGCCCGCGTTCATGCGTTGAACGTCTTGCGCTCGGTGAGTATCTTCTCAATGCGCTTCGATTGGTTCAGTGGGGATGAAGAAATGCATAACTTACCTTAGCGGGTTCCTCTGAGTTCCTGAAGACACGCATCATTTTCCATGGCATAACTGACCCACTTCAGCGCCGCGGGTCTTGTTTTGCCGCTGGGGGGGTTGCACGTGTGGTCTAACGCCCTTGGCCTCGTTTCTTCCAGGTGTTCATGGATTCCCTCCTGGCCGGCGGCGGTAGCGAAGTCGCGGACGCAATCGTGCCTGGCTTGCGAGCGGCTGCGC
>JAAMXY010000204.1:0-11316 GCA_019677205.1 Pinguiococcus pyrenoidosus | reverse complement strand
CCTCGCGAGAGGGCTTGCGTGCGGCTGGAGCGGACAAGTTCCCACCGACTTCCAAAGGGAAGATCCCCGTCGAGGATCTCTTCTCGAAGAATCCGGATCTGCCCCCCTTTCTGGTTGCTCAACTCGACATTGCCATGGATTCAAGTGGGCAACGGGAAACGCGCTTGCACCCCATGCTCTTCCCACTGCTGGTGTTGCTGTCCAGGCTCGAGCGTTGCGACAAGGAGGCACCATCTGACGTTGGAAGGAATAGCGCTACTTCTGGGGCGCACGGCGACGATGGGAACAACCCAGAAGCGCTGAGGCAGATCGTGACTAGCGTCCATAGCTGCGCAATCCACTTTGACGGGCAGATTCGATCGATTGCCGCTCTCGCGCTGGCCGGGCTGACGCCAAGGCGCCAGAGGACATCTGTCGCCTTGACAATACTGGAGCACCTTCAGGACGAACTGCGGTCCTCAAGAAGATGGAACGTGATGCACGGGAGGCTGCTGCAGGCGTTGCGTCTTCTGGAGAGCGCTGCGCAAAGCGAGCGTGCATTGGCCACAACCCAGCAATGCTTCGCTTTGCTTCGGGCGATAGGTGCCGCGGGCAGCTCGTTACCAGCTCCCATTCGGGTGGTGGTGTTGCAATGCCTGCAAGCTTCGTGTGATCCCTCGGCACGCTCGCAGCAGGGACAAGTCATGGAGGTCGCGTTGGAAGCCCTAGCTGACAGCAGTTTCTCACCGCGGGCGAAATCAAGCCAGCCTGGCCTGGCAGAGCTTGCTTCTGGAGCTGCGCGGATCGTGGTGGCCACGGCTCTGCAGTCGTCGCACGCTACGAAGGCGTTTCGTCTGTTGATGGGAATTGGAAGCGGCAACCCTGCCCGTGCAGCCAGCTTCTCCAGCACGACGTGCTTTCTTGATGCCAGGCGGGCGGCGCTCGTCGAGCTTCACGAGCGACTCCTGTGGAGCGAAACGTCTTGCACGACGGAGGCATTCGCAGCGAAGGTGCTCTACGATCTCGTCAGCGCTTTCTGGGACCGAAGCCGCAGGCAAGGGGAGCCTTGCCTAGGTATCCTGGAGTCGGATCCACCGACGCTGCATCGAAGTCTAGTCTGCGTCTGCAAATTGCTCCAGCTCCATGGATCGGAGCTGTTCTCAAGGGCAGGCTTTCGCCCCGACGATCTTGAAGAGCTGCTGCAATGGGCATTGTCGCATGCCTCGGCAAAGACGTCGCGGGCGTTGCCACGAACCTCGCCTGATCTTCAAGCGTATGCGCTCGTGGTCGCTGGGAACCTCGTGTGTCGCCAAGCGCCGATCGGACTGGGGGAGAGCCCGGTCATGGCGTGGGTCGCTGCTTTGGATCATGCTGCCCAGGAGGAGGCGTCGCTTGTTTCGCGGACGTGTGCAGTTGAAGCCATCCAGGCGTCAGGACTGCTCCGGAGCTATGCAGCGCGCGAGGAGTTGTCGACCGCGGATTCCGAGGCTTTCGGAAGAGTCTGCCTGGTCCTGGCAGACCTGGTTCAGGATGACGAGGCGACCGTCCGCGCGATGGCCGTCCGCGCTGCCAACGAGATTGATCCGCGAGTTCCAACGAGGCACGGATCTGCCGCGGCGTTGCTGGTGCTCGCATCTTGCTTCGCGCGGATCAGCAAGGAAGAGGTGGCGTCGAGGCTCCTCCTTGAGCGACTTCTCCGCCACCAGGAGCTTACGAGCGAGCCAGCGGGGGGGGCAGATCTGAATCTTCCGCAAGGATTTGACCACGCCGAGGACGAGGATGGTGTGTTCGAGCGTGAGGGCCTGAATCTTTTTGCCGAGCCCTTGCTGTTCGCACAAGTGTTCACCCCCGTCCTCGCCGAGCTGCTGGCGCATGTGTCCGAAGGCGACGGGCAAGTGGCGGAGTCCTCGGATGGGGTGGTGGAGAAGTTGACTCTGCAGACCCTCGAGCTGGGGCTCCGCACAACGCGTACGATCTTGGCTGGCTCGCAGCGAGGAGACGCTGCCGAGGGCGCGAGGGGTGCCGTGAGCACCATATCGGAGGCGCCGCCAAAAGTTTTGTATTCCCTGCTGTGCGCAGCGGCGGCCTCGTCCTTCAGACTTGCGGCGCAGCAGCCTGGCTGCATCGAGTTTAGGGATAATTGTGCAAAGATCCTGTCGCTGCCAGGCCTGCACAGCGATCTCCGAGCCGTCGTGGAAGTTGTCGGGCAGAGGCGGTTCAGCGGAGGGGCCACGTTCCTGGTGCCGAAGAGGCACCTTCTCAGCGCGAGCGCCGACTCCGGCTGAGATTTTTGACAGAAGCGGTGCAGAAGCTTGGTAAAAATTTTGGAGATTTTTGCATGTGAGATGCAACGTGGAGACGTTTTGGTCTTAATGAAAAAGGAGGAACTTTTGGCGCTTTCCTTTCCTTTCCTTTCCTTTCGTTTGGTTGCATTGGTTACTTACTGACTTGCTTCTCGTCGAGGTTTTTTCCCTGCATCACTTACCGTCTTTGGGCTGGCTTTGGGGCCCATCTAATAAACTGAGCTATTCAGCTTCCCTGGTTCGCGACACTGGCGAGATCAAGGGCCACGGCTCTCCATTCCATGCGGATGGATCACGGCCAACGATCCGCCGACGTCCGATGCTTCGGAAGCTGGTGTACGCTACGCACGATGTGTCCCGTGCTCTACGAGTAGCGGTCCGGCATCTTGATCCACTCGGGTTCCTTGCCAGAGCGATTCTTCCACTCGATGGCCGTCTGGTGCACGCTCACGCATACGCAGCACGTGGACACCGCGCAGTCCTGGAGGGGCGCGTACTCGATGCTGTGCATGCTGCGGATCCGCTGGCGAAGCTGGTACAGCGGCGTGGCCAGGAGGCAGTCGCAAGGCGTGCACTCCCGGTCGTCCATCTGGGCGGTGATCATGCCCAGCACGACGGGCGCGCAGCAGCAGGACACGAGGCAAGGCACGGGGCCTTCGGACAAGCAGCCGAACAGCGGCGCTTGGAAGCCCGGCGACAGCGCATCGTGCGCTTGCTTGGCCTGCTCGTTCTCCGTGATGGCCGCGTTGGCCTTGGCAGCTTGTTCGGCCATGCTAAGCGTGAATTCGGGCGGCGGACAGGCGGGTTCGCGCGGGGGAACGGCCGTCTGAACGGGCGACTGAACCCATATGGATTCGTCTTCCCGCGCCAGCGCCCGGACCGCTGTGCTTTGGATCCACAACGTTTTGAATCTCAAAGTTCAAGGGTTTGCGGGAAGTGCCGAAGGAGGCCGGGATAGGAAGCTTGGGGTATCGTCAGCAGGAGTCAAGATTGGTTGGAACGTGCCCTGGCTTGCAACTTCAAAATGGGTTGACCACTTGGATCGAGCTACGTTGCGCAGCGCCGCCAGATGATTGGCTCCGTTTCACGCCGGCCAGCTGTACGGACCCACTTCAGCGATGACTGGTATCGCCCACGCGAACGGTTGGTGACACTCTCTGCTCTCTGCCTTCCCGGCGAGACGCGATCTTCAGCGCCTGCAATCGATTACGGTTTTAAAACCTCGATTACGGTTTGAAAACCCTCGGGAAATCGGGCGATAGTGAAACCGAAACGCGGCTTCAACCGCGCATCAGCTGACTTCTGCCGAGATAAATCCCGCTTTTGCCCCCCCCTTGCAGGAATGCTTCCATCTCGTCGCGCCGCTGGGACGCCGTAGCTTCACGATGTTTAACTACATCTTCGGCAACTGCTTCGCGGGCCAAGGTGCGCTCCATCCGGATGCTCAGCACGCGCCCCAGAGTGGGATCCGCTGACCGTCTCGCTCGCAGGCAAGCGCGACCCGGCGGATGCGGACGTGACCTTCTCGATGCCGCAGCCGGCGACGCCGGCCGCCGTCCCCAGCGGCATGCGCGACGTGCTCTTCGGCGAGGATGACAAGACCACCACCCTGATCATCTCCGTGCTGGGCAAGATGCCCAACTTCCAGCGGTTGGCGGCGTACGAGGGCGAGGCCATCGCGAAGAGGGATGCAGAGGACGCACAAAAGCTGCAGGAGGGGATCGACTTGGCGGTGGCGAAGGGTGCGCTGCCGTCCGACATGCGGCCAAGACCGTATCAGGAGATCAACGTCGAGGGCAAGCCGGCTGATGCGGTGGCGAGACTCATCCACAAGCGTCTGCCAAGCTCGGGAGGTACGTCGCCGCTGCACCGATGGATGGGGGATCGCCTCGCTCGAGTCTGCTGCGCTGAGCTGGGCGTTGCGGAGCCTATGCTCTCCTTATCTCTGCCAAATCCTCTTTTTGGGTGATGCTGGTGATGAGCTGCTGAGCTTCGCTTCTCGCTCCTTTCCTCTCTCTGTCTCTTTCTCATCGTCTCTCTCTGTCTGTCTCCGCCTTGTCGACGACAGGTTATGTGGTGGCGCTTGTGGGCCTCAGCGGCACGGGCAAAGGGACGACCATGAGCAAGCTGAAGGAGCTCATCCCCAACTCCCTCACCTGGTCGAATGGCAACATCTTCCGGTCGCTCACGCTGCTGGCGACTACGCACTGTGTCCAGCAAGGTACGCCGGATTGCAGAGTTGTGGTCTTGGGGACCCTCGCAAATGTCGCCTCGCAAACGCGCCTCGCAAACGCGCCTCGCAAGCGCGAGCTCGAGGAAGGCCGCTAACTCCTGCGACGATATGGTTAGGCATGGATTTCTCCGAAGAGGTGCTCACGCCGGGGAACATCCGCCGCTGGATCAACATGCTCAAGTTTGGGCGGATCAACGACAAGTACGACATCGAGATTGACGGCCTCGGACTCAAGCTGATGGTCTCGGACGTGCAAAACACCGTCCTGAAGGGGCCCATGGTGAAGCGCTACATCCCCACGGTGGCGAAGTACTCGCAGGGCGAGGTCATCAGTTTCGCGGGCGCCGCTCTGCAGAGCATGGAAGCCCAGGGAAGCGTCGTGCTGTTGGAGGGTCGCGAGCAGACCGTCAACTACATCACCACGCCCCACCGCTTCCAGCTGATCCTGCCGGATGCGACTCTGATCGGTCAGCGCCGCGCCGCGCAGCGAATCGCGTCCGCGACTGTGAAGGCGATGAAAGACCGCGCCGTCGTCTTCTGCGTCGACGGCACGACGGTGGAGTACATCATGAAAGGATTGGACAGACTTGTGCGGGAGATGGATGCTGCGATTGCCGCGGCACAGAAGAAGAGCGCTGCCGCCCAAGCTCAGGGGAACGGGGACGCCGCCGCTCCAGCGGCCGAACAGAATGGATCCAAGTAAGCTGTTTGTGTCAATTGTGTGAATCGTGCTCGTCGCCAGCGCAGCGTTCCACCTGCGGGACGCCGGCCAGAGGGTTTCGAGGGAAACGCCGCATCTGTCCTCCGCTGCCATCGCTCCACCTGTGACACGCATCTGTCGGTCGGCGCCGCACACCGCTGGCCCTTGCCGGCCACGCCCGCACCACCCCCCACCCAACCTCACGTCTATCAGGGCAAGGCGCAGCTCACTTCGCGTCTTGCAAAACACTGGGCGCCACGGCCGAGCCGTATCCCATCTGTGCGATCTGGGTGCTGGAGAAGCCCTCTTCGCGCAGCTGCTTGATCATGACTTGCTCTTCCTTGAGCACCTCCGCTTCCCTCTGCCCCTCGAAGACCAAGGGAGCGAAGGCGAACACGGCGGTCATCGCGGCCCACCAGACGTACGGGCCCGTGGCGTTCACGACTCCCCAGCCGAAAGCTACGGACCGGATGCTGAACTTCCGGACGGAGTCCAAGCCCTCGCCAGTCCGGTTCAGCAGCCACTTCACGCCGCCTCCTTCGTCCTCGTCACCATGATCCAAGAGATCGGCCATCCTACGGTATGTGCGGTTCACCAGCGCTCTGCGGGAACTTCGTGCCGCGCGACCTCACGATCGCTTTGGTGCGATGGAAAGCCGTCCCCATAGCGATCCGTTTCGATATGGCATGGATGAAAGACGCGACGTCGACATCTCGGTTTTTGAATCAAGATAAGCGTTTGTATAATATTTTTGTTTTACATTATGAGATATGATGATTACTGGAGGAAGTGGCCTTTGTTGAACGGCTTTTCGAGACCTTTTTGCACGCTCATTCCAGTTCATAAATAATGAATATTTCATTTTATTATATATATTTTGAAAAAGTAAATCAAATCAAATATGAAACGTCTTAGCGGAAGCTGAGCGCTGACCACAACACTTCTCGATTCTCTGCGGATGGTCTGCAGGTCTCCGTACGCCCGCGCGCGTTCGTGTCGCCACAGCTGCCTGTCGATCTTCGTCTCGTCTCACCATGGCTTCTTCGATCCCTCCGTCGCTGACTCCGCAGCGGCCAGTGCCGATGGCGCCTCCGGGAGGCGCGGCCGCGTCCTTGGACGCCAATGACTACTCGCGCTTCGAGAACATCGGCACCGAAGACGAGGACAACAAGATGGACGAAGTGGAGGCCGACGCGCCGCCTCTCATGGAGCTCGTGCGGCGGGCGGAGGCCTGCAAAGAGCAGGGCAACGAAAAGTTCCGCGCCGGCACCATTGCCGAAGCCCGCCAAAGCTACGAAGAAGGTCTGGAGCAGATGAAGACGGCCGAGGACAAGGGATGCCTCAAGGTACTGCTCAAGAACGTGGTTGTTTTGCAAGATGGATGTAGAGAAGACAGAGGGTGCCGAGCAGATTGCAAGTGCTGATCTCGGCGGTGCCAGCGGACGAGAAGCGAAGCCGCACCGAATCACGGATCAGCGTTTCAGCCCTACGGCCCCCGAAGATCGAGCCAAGATTTTGCGTGGATCTTCTAAAGATACTCTCTTGAATGCTTCCAGAGCGGCAAAGATCTGAGCGCCCTCGTTGGGCCGGAGGTCGGGGCGAAGAACGTGGCGCTCTCGCTGCACCTCAACATGGCCGCCTGCCTGAACAAGCAAGAGGACTGGGCCGCCTCCATCCGCCATGCGTCCCGAGCCCTGGAATTGGATGCGGCGAGCTCCAAGGTATGCCCTCGAGGCGCCTGTGCTGTCGATGCAACAGGTCCGGGACTCAAGCATTCCACGCAGGCGCTCTTCCGACGAGGCTTTGCGCGGACCAGGTTCGGCCTTCTGGACGAGGGCCGCTCCGACTTGGAAGCAGCGCTTCGTGCCGACCCCGACAACCGTGGAATCAAGCGGGAGCTGAAGTACAATACGCAGCAGCAGCAGCGCGCCAAGAAGAAGGACCGCGAGAACTTCAAAGGTCTCTTTGCCGGATCCCTGTATGAAGACAAGGAGGAAGAGCGGCTCCGCAAGCTCCGGGAAGCGGAGGCGAAAGAGGCAGAGCTGCGAGTGGAATACGAAGCCGAGAAAGCAGCCTTCGAAGCGAGCAAGGCTCCGTCCGGCAGCGGCGCTAGAGAGGATCTGCAAGCCGCTGACAACGACGACGGAGATGCCGCCGAAGATGTGCCGGGAGCTGCAGAGGACGCGGCCGAGGCGGCCGCGTCTACCGAAGCGCCGCCAGTCGCTGAACCCGAGGCCAGCGCCGAGGAGGATGCGATGGACGTAGACGGTCAAGCAGCAGAAGAGGTCGATCCCGCAAAGGAGGTCGATCCAGCTATGGATGTGGAACCTGCAGAGGAGGCCTTCCCCGACTTCGCCACCTGGAAGGAGAACAAGAAGAAGGAGAAGGAGGCTGCGGAGAAGGCTAAGAAAGCCGAGCAGGACGCGAAGAAGAACGAGGCCGCGCGGAAGAAAGACGAAGAGCGCAGGCGTCAAAAGGAAGAGCGGCGGAGGTGAGCCCTCTTGGTTTGGGCGCAAGGTCGAGTTGCGGAAGAGTCGAGCGGCTGAACCGCTTGTCTTTGGCCGCCCGTTGCAGGACTGCCAAGGCGACCTCGGACACGAAAGCGGAAGAGGACGACGACCTCGAGGCCGGGACGGCGTCGGATCTGAGAGGGTACCGGCGCACCGCGGACGGCAAAGTGACAACGTATTTCAACAATGAGTTGTCGGAGGAGGCCAAGAAGCTGATTGGCGACATCACGCCTCAGCGGGTGGACCCCGTGGCACCGGCAGCGCAGGCACCTACCCCTCAAAGGATCGCCAGCGACTCCTCGCAAAAGAAAGGCTCCGCCTGGAACGCGGCAGGGACCTGGGAAGGTGCGTTGGGAATGCTCCATGGCGGGCCTCCACGGACCTGGCCCTGATGCGTTTGCGTTGCGTACTTCCTCGTCGACGCAGAACGCGACATGAGCGATTGGGCCAAGGAGGAGTTTGAGAAGCAGCTCGAGGCGGTCACGGCAGAGAAGAAGAGCTCTCTCGACCAAGGCAACATCCTGGACGCGTTGCATGGCATCTCGTCAGGGGATCTTGGCAACCCAGAGAGCCTGGGCAAGATGCTCGCGATCATGCAGAACGTGGACATCCGAATAACCAAAGTGAAGGTGGGTGCTCGCGTGACCATCCACTGTCGCGCTGGCACGAGAACACGAAAGAGACACGGGGAGAACTCACCATCTGCAAACCCGCCCCACCGTCACTTCGCAGAAAGTCGACGGAGATGCTAGCATCACGTTAGTGCGCGGGAAGCCCAGATACATCTTCGAGCTCACCGCCGAGGCGGAGTTCGAGGCCGTGCTCACGGAGATGAAGCCGGAGGCTGCCATAAGCGGCGTACCGTCCGGCGAAGAGGCGGAGACGAAGACGAAGAAGTACAAGGGCACTCTGAATCTTCCAGACATCAGTAGCATCAACCCGGACGAGGAGTGCCCCTGCCACTGTCGGCTCAAGCGAGGTACGTCTCACATCAAAGCTCACGTCAGCTCTCGGATCAGGTTTCAGAACGCTGCGCCACGCCGACCTGCTCCCAACGTCCAGAAGCTTACTCATCGTTCCCGTCGCGCCTGCAGGTCCTGACGCAGAGCACAAGCATGCCATGGACGAGGCTCTCCAGGAGTTCCGGCGGAATGTCTTGTTGGCGGTAGACAGGTTCTCTGAGGAGTTCAAGCAAAAGTAGAGCTGTCGGTGCGCTCCCGAGCAGCATAGGGCACATCCTTCGCGAATTCACCTCCGATTCGTCGGATCGTTGGATCGTTGGATCGTCGGATCGTCGGATCGTTGGATCGTCGGATCGTCGGATCGTTGGATCGGACTGCCCTGAAATCGGAGACGAAAGCATGTTGAAGTTCGTTGTTCTTGAGAAGTTCCTCGTTCTTATTCTTCCATCCGATCGTCGTCTGCGTCACCGCTGTTCGGAAGGGATGCGAAAAGAGCAGCGTCGCCTTCCTCAAGGGCCTGAATGTCTACCTCCGTGCTGAAACCCTCAAGAATTCTATCATCTTCATGTGCTCCTTCCACTCGATCCTCGGGAGGCGTCTTGTGGAACGGAATCCGGCCGCTGTTCCAGTCTCGCAGGAGTGCCCTCGCGGACGCCTCCAGATCCGGTACGCCGCCTCGCTTGACGCGCCCCAGGCGTCGTCCCAGGGCAGCGAAGAAGGCAGTCTTGCTCGCGCGAGCGGAGGATGGCAACGCATACTTTGCCTGCAGCAGGGCCATGGGCACCTGGTCCAAAATCGCCTCCGCGGGCCGCAGCGGATCCTCCAGGGCGTCCGGATCCACCACGTTGCGAAGCGCAGTGGTGGCGGCATCGCCGTCCGCAAAGACGACGCCGGGGCAATCGAGAAGTCGGATGTTCTTGTCAAGCACGACCTCCTGCATCGCCCTCGTGTGGCCTGCCGTCGCGCTGACGCCCACACTGCGAGTCCGCTTCAGGCTGTTGATGATGCTGCTTTTCCCCACATTGGGATATCCCACGACGCCGACCGCAATGGCACTTTTGAGGCCCCCGGAGCGGCAGTAGTTCTTGAGAAGGTTGAGCAGCTGCTCCGCGCCGACGGACGCGTGGGACCGAAGCAGCGAGGCGTTCACGCTTGCAACGTCCCCACTGAGCTGCTTCAGGTGCGCCGCGTCGCCCGTGCTTGCCTTGAAGGCCACCGTAGGCGCCCGGCGGCGAAGGTACCTCAGCCACGCCTGCAACACGTCCTTGGGCACCAGATCCGCCTTGTTCAAGACCAGCACGAGGCGCTTGTCGGCCACGCTCCTCACCGCGTCTTCCATCGCCATGCTGAAGCTGCCCATCGGGTCCCGCGCGTCGAGCACATGCAAAACCACGTCTGCGGCGCCCACCACCTTCTTGAGCTCCCGCATGTACGCGCGCCGGCTGCTCTGCCCCAGCGACTCGTCGGTTTGGCCCCCCTCTGCGTCTTGGTCCCCTCCGCCGGCCTCTTGGAACTCCGCCGCTTTCCGCTCGTTCTCGCGCATGAGATCCGCCAGAGCGTCGGCGTCGTCCTGCGGCGCCGCCTGAAGCCGACTGGCGAGAACGTCTCTCCGGCGTTGCTTCTTCGCCTCCTTCTTCTGCTGCTCTTCCTGCGCCCGTCTCTCCTTGGAGCGCTCCGCGAGCTCGAGAAGCTTTGCCTTCAAGGGATGCGAGTTCGGAATGCCTCGGTCCGTGTTCTGCGTCGCCTTCATCTTCCGAAGAACGGCGGCCTTCTCTGGGTTCCGGTTCGCCCACTTCTTGGCCTTTCGGCGACTCTCGCGGACCTTCTTCTTCACATCTTCGCGCACGCGGACGCTCTGGCGCTTGCTGCCGCTCTTCTTCTTCACCATGGTGACAAGGAGCAGGCAAGGCCGTAAAAACGGAAAATTCGCGAGAAAGCGCTGCTGAAGGCGCGGTTCTGGGGGGCGCCTCGGAGATGAATGGTGAAAACCCGGGTACCCTTGGGTCACCAGTTTTCCCGGGACAGACAGACGCATCGGGCGGTCACGGTGGCTGAAAAGCTCGACGGCAGGAAGCTTAGGATTAGACTTGTGCACACATCGGATGACCACCTTGGTCACCACCCTATTGCACGACCACCCGCCGACCACCTTTCGACCACCTGCTGAAATTTTCGCCGCCAACCATGCGCTTGCCGATGCGAAAGTTGCAGGAGGCGGCGCCCTGCGCGTACACGCCGGAGGAGGCCGACGAGGAGCTGTCGCTGCTGGAGAAAAAGTGCCGCGACGACGTGGACTACCTGAAGAGCACCGGCTGGGCTCTCCCGGGCTTTGTGCTCGCCACGCCCCGGCCCGAGGAGCCGGCGGCCATCGTGGAGAACGAGCAGCTGCGGCTCCGCGGCGATCGAAGAAAATCGGCCCAAGCCAGGCCCACAGCGGAGGCGAAGAACACGCGGCGAAGGACACGAGCGAGGCCCACCGTGAGTGAGGCCCACAGTGAGCGAGGGCGAAGGACACGAGCGAAGCCCACCGTGAGCGAGGGCGAAGGACAACTTCATCAGCGTTTACAGATCGAGATGGCAGCTACAAAGTAGCAAAGTACAGCTACACAGCGAAAATCGCGTTTGACTT
>JAAMXY010000203.1:0-32508 GCA_019677205.1 Pinguiococcus pyrenoidosus | reverse complement strand
CTGGAGTCGGACTTGCTGCTGCTGAGGCGCCTGAGAGCCCTTGCTGATGTCTGCGTCGTCAAGAGGCGTCAGGCTCAAGCTTTCCAGCTCCCACAGCCAGCCGCTGTTCTCATCGAAGAGCACGGAAGCGTCGAAGTCAGAACCGAGGACCTCTTCACTGGCGCCGGGAACCTCTGCAATTTGTCCAGCCGTGAAAAACGCCGCAAGGTCAGCGATCTCAGGTGGCAAAGCCTCTGGCTTCGTGAGGGCGGCGCCTGTCATCCCGCATGCTAGTGCCAAAGCGCTCAGGGCGAGGGTTGCAGCGTCCGCCCCTGCTGGTCTTGGAAGCGCATACTGGTCCAAGGAGAAGACCGGCACGAGCGCAACATCTTTTGTGTGGCTTCCACCATCGTCCTCCTCCACGCTGCCCTCGGTGTCACAACCGTCTTCAATGGTGTTCGGCAGGTCACCAACTGACGCTGCGTCCTGAGCCGATCCGGGAGCATCGATGTCAGCTCCGAGCAAATCTCTTCCTGAGCCGGCTTCCCCTCCGTCTTCGTCTTGTTTCTCTCGTCCAGTTTCTAAGTGTCCCTTACTGTCTGTCTCTTTCTGGTGGACTTGCTCTGGGTCAGAGGATGCAATGTCCCGTTGATCGTCTGTGGGAGCGCTGGGACTACGCACTTCGGAGCCGTCTTTGGCCGCTTCTAGACTCTCTTCTTCTTCCTTCGGATCCCCTTCACGGGGGTTCTCGTGGGATGATTCCGACTCGTGAGACGTGTCATCGATCAACTCGTCGTCTTCATCAGCAGCTGAAAGCGGCGTCTCGACGTTCTCTGTTGGGTTTACAGGTCCAGTGGGAACTGTTTGCGTCGCGGCCTCGGCATTCCCTAGAAAGGCCGTCAGCCGATCCGTGCTGCCGTCGAGCGCGTCTTCGTACAGATTGACGAGGTCGTCGATGGCAGCGGAGTCCCGTGCGCCGTGCTCGCTGAGGGCCAGCGTCGAAGAGCTGGTAGTCTCCAGTGCGATGGTCGATCCCACCAGCTCCGCGTCTCGGACCTCTGCCTCGTTACGATCTCGGCCTCTGCATCTGTAGTCAATCATCTTTTTCGAAACATGCGCGATCTGCCGGCGGATCCAGAAAAGGCGCTTCTCCGTCTTCTCTTCTCGGCGAGACAGAGCGTACAGCGAGTCTCTCGCGTCGTCCTCATTCCACACCGCCTCCCGTCTATCTCCGTGTTCTCCTTCTTCGTCTTCTCCTTCTTCTTCTTCTTTTTCATGATCCCCATCATTTCTAAAATTGGCTCCACCGTACACGTCTTCCAGCTCCATTTCGTCGCTTGCCGAGGACAGCACCTCCGACGAAGTGTCATCACTGGCCGAGCTCGCGCTGTCCGTATCGCTGCTGGCACCACCTTCCGCGGTCCACACCCAGCCGTCTTTGCCGCGCGCCAGTTTCTCCACCGCAAGGATGTCGTAGTGGAAGCGCCTCTCTTCCAGGTCTTCCCTTCGAGCATCGATGCCTTGGTCGAGATCTGCATCGTTCTCGTCCGTATCCCCAGTACCTTCATGACGAAGGTCGTCGCTCGCGTCGCGACTCCTCTGCTCCTCCTTGAGCCATCGAATGACGCGTCTGGCCGCCTGAACAACTTCTGAATATTCATCGTCTGTAGTCGACGTCCCACTCGCTGTTGGCCTGTCCCACGAGGTCTCACCCGTCACGGAGTTCGTCCACATCTCGTAGCCGGACTCGGGGTCGACGCCTTGCACCCACTGCTCGTCCTCCGTCGCGGACGCCGGAGGATCTCCCTCAGGTGCTTCGATCCGATTGCCATTCTGGTCTCGGCCTGGAGGTGGTTCGTACACCATCTCGTCCGGAGGGGCCACGGGGTTTCCGTCCGCGTCGGTGGGGCCGACCTGCTCGCCGGTGATGCTGTTGTAGTAGAGGATTCTTCCGTATTGGTCGTAGTCCGAGGCCCACTCCTGCGACTTGGCGATCCGCCGTCGAATGTCGAGCCGAATCTGCCTTTCGGCATCACGCTCCGCTGCAGCTTTGCGCCGCGTCTCCAGCTCCTCCCCGGTCAAGGTCCGGTAGCGAGAGATCATCGACGGGAGGAGCCATCCGGATGGCCACAAGTCCGCCAGCTCCCTCCGGTCCTCCTGTCGCGCCGCTCGCTCTCGCATGAGCGCCGCCTGGCGCTCTGCAGCCTGGCGTCGAAGGGGCGCGGAGACCTTTTCGACCTCCTCCTCCAACTTCTCCTCGAGGAATTGGCAGCGCTTGCTCTTGGCTTCCAGCTCTTCGGCCAGCGCGTCTCGGTGGCGCGTGAGCTTCCGAATCTCCACGATCTTGGCCTTGAGGTCTCGCTGGAGGGCTTCGACCCCCGCCTTTGCCGAGCGGACGCAAGGTGCCAGCGCCGCCGTCTTGTCGCGATGCGATTCCGCAGTCTCTAGGGACCTCATGCTCGTGCCGAGGGTGGCGTTCATGCCAGCTTGGAAGGATCGCAGATCCGTCACCACCTGCGCACAGGCGTCTTGCCAGCCGTCCACGACGCTTTTCAGCTCGTTGGCCCTCTGCCGGCTCTCGTTAAGGGTCACCTCCATCTTCCGCATGCGCATCTCCGCAGACTTGGCTTTCTCCGTGGCCTTGCGCAGCTTCTCCGCATTGCTGCTGCCCTCCTCGACGCGCTGCAGCTTCTCTGCAAGGGCCAGCACCACCGGCTTCTCCTCCGATATCTCTCCAGTCTCTGCGTTCTCGTAGCCACTGCCACCATCGCCCCGCGCGCGCCAGCCGCAGGCGTCGCCCTGCGCGGCGCGCCGCACCCTGGCCAGCTCCTCGGAGAGGGCCGCATTCGCCTGCTCGGCCTGCGCTCTCACCTCTGCGATCTGCTGTTCGGAGCTCTCCCGCAGCTGCGCCACTTCTGCGTCCAGACGGGCTTCAAGCTCGGCCACTTGCGCCTCTTTCTCGTCCTGCAGCTCGTCATGGGCGATCTGCAGCGTCTCCAGCTCCTCGCGCAGCCTGTCCAGCTCTTCTTCGGCGGCCATGGTGCGCCGCGCAGGAGCTCTCTCCGGCTCCTCAGAGTGCGGGCGAGTTCCAAGCCATGAGGAACGACAGCGCGGAGCTGGCCATTGGCAAGCAGAGCGCTTCGCGGGTGAATCCACAAATGGTCGAAATGGCCGCGAAGGCGGGAAAACCCCGGCCGACAACGATCCTGGCAAAGCCCCGTGACGGAAGGACACCTGACGAATTCGCATATTCGCACACTCTACTAAAAATGGGATCAGCTGATCGCTTCTCCGACGCTCGAAGCTTTTGATTAACATTAAAAGGTTGCCACATGGACCAATCAAGGTCCGTTCAGCACGCTTGTCGGAGGCTTGTCCGGCCGTAGCATGGCTGCACTTCATGGGAGCTTGGCGGGCTTGCGACTTTGACATCGGCGCTTCTCGTTTTGGACGCCCTTGAGGGGCTTCGGCAGCCACAATGCGCCATCTTCGCCTCATGCGGCGCCTTTACCTGGTGCGTCGATGCTGCTTGTCGTGCAGCTGCCAGTCTCGTGCCTCAAGCCGTGTCTCAGAGAAGGACTGGACGGCGACTGGGCCAGCGGACGCAGCTCCGGGCGCAACTGGGCTTTCAGGTCCGTCACGAGCGCAAGAGCCTGCCCGACGTGGAGGCGTTTGCGCCCCGATCGAGCGTGCCGGAGGACTTCGGGGCCTTGAACGGCTCTCCGGTGTCCAACAAGGAGTCCATCTTGGCGGAAGTGGATCTGGCGATCGCGCGACTCTCCAATGCCGGGGCGACGTCTGGGCGACCGCCCGACGTGGAGGTCCTGTTCACCGAGCACAAGGCGTATCGAGGCAACCTGCTGGGCTGGATTGCGCACCATCTGCTTTTTCGCTTCGGACACGGGCTCATCAGATACACGTTGCCCGACGGCCGACAGGTTTGATGCGAGCGGGACCTTGCGCGGCAGTAGCATCGCGGCTAACGGACGTTGGGGCCCGCGTAGTTTTGCATGAATATCCTCGGCGGGGAGGGTCTGCATCTCCCGGGGGGGCAGCTGGTCAACCTGTCGAATCCACAAGACTACCTCTATGGGACGTACCACTACGACACTGGTAAGCAGCTCGCAACCGTCGATGGCGGGCGAAGAGCGAGGGTTCGGCAGAGGGCGAGGCAAAGGGTTCGGTAGAGGGCGAGGCAGCGCCTCATGGTCGCGACCTTGCAGGCAACCAGCAAGGGGGGCTGTACAATGGCGCCATGGTCGGCGTCCGCATCGAGAAGGCGCCTTCCGGAGCCACCGAGGCCCTCCACGCGTACTTCATGGCGTTAGATAAAAGGAGCCGTGTTGGGGACAGGGTTGCAGGACCGGGCTCAAGGTGTGGCCGCGAGTAACGCATTCCGTACCACGAAAGCTTGCCTGCCTCGCCTTCTCTGCCAGGCTTTCGTGAAGCCTCACCGATCTGATCGATGTTTGGCCTGCTGTCTCCAGGGGGGCAATTGCACAGTTTCAACTTCTGGGGGGTCGAACGCTGAGCTGGATGCAGGAGAATTTCCCCAGATTGAGGTCTGCCCGCTTTCAATCTGTGAGCCGAGCGGCGGCGCACTGACATGTCTGGCACGTCGCCTCCAATAGACACGTGGGACCTGGCTTCCGCTCCACGGTTTTGGCAGGCAACTGCGCACAGTGGACGTCTCTGGGGATGAAGTGGGCAGGACTAATTCACCGCTCTCGCCTTTATCCCAAGGTGCGTCGCACGCTTGTCTCGCTTCTGCTGGAAATCCTGGAATTGCCTGACAAGCTCTGTGGCTTGTGGCCTGTGGCTTGTGGCTTGTTCTCTCCGCCGAAAATTGCCTGCATGTGCAGGCAATTTTCGTGGACACGCTCGAGGATCAGTACTTTCGGGGGAAGAAGGGGGGAAGCAACGTGCATGTCGTGTACTACGAGCAGGTCTTGCCCAACGACCATCCCAATCGATACTACAGAGACTACGTCAACATCAATAGCCTGGTCAATCCCATCTACATCCTACGGAACCTGATCTACTGGGACTTGAAGAGGTTCGCGGACGTTATTGTCACTGTTCCAGAAGGGACCAACGTTGCAGTACCGCGGGTGAACAAAGGGCGCTTGGTGCCGCCCCATTTCCTCAAGTACAGCCAGGGCATCTTCGTGACCACAACCACTACCCTCTTCCTGGTCTTCGGAGCGCCGGACTGGTTGCTCGAGAAGGCCGGCGTAGATGGAAGCCTGGCCTCGAGGCAGAAGCTCGCGCTGCTGTGGTGTCTGATCAATTGGCTGGTCTACTAAAGCGCCATTGACCTTGGATCCGCAGGCTGGAGACTCCGCAAAGCATGTCGCGCCATTCATCTGAAGAAGCGTGGTATTGATATCAGAAGTCCCAACGAGACTGCAACACGACCTGTCGCAAGCTACGAGCCTCCAAAGGTGAAGGCTACGTCCGGGCGCTCAGAACCAGTCGCAATCCATGAAAGTCTTGCTGTTCGGCCACGCGCATGGAGAGAGGCATGCGGGAGCGAGGCTGAGATTCCACGGAGAGGATGGAGACCGAGCTGGCAAGTGACGACGGAAGATCTGCATCAACTGGGCTACGCCGGAGCCAACGGCCCCAAGGCTCGAGAGCATCAAAGGCACAGGGTAGCAAGGCTCCATTCCATTCCATTCCATTCAGTTCCATTCCAAGCTTCCCCCGCTACCCCATACTCGAGGATCTTCTCGAGGCCCCTCCGACGACAGGAAAGGCAGTCACAAATACCTCGTGAAAGAAGCCAAGGTCTGCTGCAGGCATTGGCATGTCGCGTATGGCGCTCTGGAGGCGACTCGGATGGAGAGAGAGGAAGAAGAAGAAGAGAGGAAGAAGGGGAAAGAGAAAGATCCTCGCAAGCAGAGGCAAAATTCGGTGGGGAAACATGTCAACTTCCATTTGAACAATCTTATGTTAAAATACTTCACAAATAAAAATTTCAAATTATAATTTATTTGTCTACTATAAAGCGATATCTACAAATATTGGTCTTGATTGGAGACCAAATACTTTGTGGAATATTTTAGTTTTTATATGATAAAACGGAAATGTTGCACCCTGGGAGCGGTTCGACTCCACCTCCGCCATTTGGCAAACCCGAGGCGCCGCAAGCTCTCCCCTCAGTGTCCCCTTGGGTACTGCAGCGCAACGCCACACTGTCGTGACGTACGCGATTGATGCGCGGTGATTCGCAATAGCACAGCGTAGCTGCGGCGGAGTGCGCGTCGCGAGCCTCGCGGAACCCGCGCGAACGTGAAAGAGCGGAGCGAGTTTCTCGCTTGGAGTTCGCCCCCCCAGTTCAGTGCGACGCTTCAGAGGCGCCTCGGACACGACGTAGACGCAAGGCGCTTCGGGAGCTTGGGCCGTGGAGATGGCTGCTACCCAGAACGAGAATGCGGTGGTCCAGCTGCGGCTCAGCCGAAGGTCTCTCACGTTGTACTGCGAGTGGTCCATGCGGATTAATGACATTGTGCATAAGGCCAACGACGAGCTGGAGCGCGCCGGAGATCGTGCGGCGGGCGGCAGCTCCCTGAGGCTGCGCGTGCTGTCTCTGGCGTACATGGGCTCACCCTTGCAGCCGTACTCGACGCTGCGAGACATCCGGACGACGCAGAGACAGGGCACCATCACCCTGAGAGCGCTCCTGTACATCGAGTTGTCGATCGTCAAGGGCGTGGAGCTCGGGCTGCAGTTCGAAAGGCACGAGAACCCGTCGTATCTGTCCGTCCGGCGGCTGCCCGGCACCAGCCGCGACAGCGACGAGGAGGATCTTTACGATATCCAGCGGGAGATCGCCCTTTCGGTGCAGGTCGGGATGCGCGTGGTCATGTGCAATCGGAGGAGCGTGCAAGGCTTCGTGGTGGGCTGGGCCGAGGAGGTCATTCACAACAAGCAGGACGCGGAATTCGCACGAGCCTTCGTGTCCGCGCCCCTGCGCGATGATATCATGGGCGAGTCCCACGTGCCCGTGGAGGAGGCCCAGCGGCTCATCGACGACGGGGAAGTCATTTCTCTGGGGATGCGCCATGACATGGCCGCCAAGGGAGCTCCCATAATCCACTTCGCCGGACAGAACGAAGCCGCAGGGCAGCACGAAGTCTTCATCCGCCGGCTCTTTCCCGGCTCGTCGGGCTCCATCGAAGTCGCCAACACAGACACCGGGGAGATTGTAAGTCTCGCGAACCTGCGATCCCAGCATGGCTTCCGCACGACGATTCCGTTCTTCCTGTACTGCAACGTCGTGCAAGCCAAGGGTCTCGCGGCTGCGGACTGGACCTTCTCCTCCGATCCGTACGTGCGGATCTCCTGTGGGCGATACCGCTCTACCACACCGGTCGTATGGCAGACGCTCAACCCAAAGTTCCATTGCGTGGTCGGGCTCACGATGGCGCATACTGGACGGACCGTCAAGTTCGCGATTTTCGACGAAGACGCCACGTCCGGGGACGATCCGCTCGGTGCCGTGGTCGTGGACGTCTCGCGCCTGTCCACGGACGTCTTTGTCGACGGCTGGTACCCGATCCAGGGAGGGAAGGGCACCCTGCACCTCCAATTCATGCTCCGCCGCATGTTTCACGTCATGGCCGCGCTGCGCACGCCCGCATGGAAGCGGTACGTGGATCCGGAAGACGAGCCCGATTCTCCGCGTTCGGCCGACTCCAGCTTCGAAGTGGCGGAGGCGCGGAAAGTGGAGTACACCGCCCAGCGCGATGTCTTCGACGAGATGACCATCTCTGGAGGTGGGGACAGGGCGTCCCTCAGCAAGATTGACCGCCAAAGCTCCACCTTCGAGAGCGACGAGTCCCTCAACGCCGTCGGGCAGAACTCCAACCCGGCCATTCGATCGCTGCAGAGGACCGAAGCGGAGCGCGGCTTCATCGAGGAGACCGTCGACCAGGACGTGGATCTCACCAGCAGGAAGAATGAAGAGCTCGACGCTCTTCTTCACGGCGTCAACACCGTGCTTGACGTCAACGTCCCGGATCAGGCCCCAAGGCGGGGCGGCCTGTGCACCAGCACGGTCGAGTTCCTCTTCCTGAGCATCATGAGCCCGGTGCAGCGGTATCTGCAAGGTGAAGGGGGTATCCCGGAGCTCGCGGAGGATGATCCTGCAGTAAAGATGCTGGAGGTCTTCCTGCCAAAAATCAAGCAGAACAATACGTCGCAGGAGCTCTCAGTGGGCGACGCAGGGAAGGCACCGGCAACCCCTTCGGCGAAAGCGGGCTTTGGGAGCCTTCCCCCGGCATTCTTGGCCGACGCCGGGGTGTTCGGCATGGGATGTGAGAGCGCGTGGCTTTGGGGGAGTTCCGAGCATACCGATGCATCCTGCCTCTGTACTCTGTCGGAGGTTCAGTCGGTCGTCCTCGAGCTTAAGCGCCTCTCACGAGAAGGCCTCGACCCGCAGCGGAACATGGAGACGCACCCGGGACACGTGGACGTGTCCACCTGTGGAGCCACCGTTGTCTATCCCTATACGAAGATGAGATACTTCCAGACGGTGGAGATGCAGTCGCACGAGAGCATTCCGGGAATCACGAGCAGCGGCACCGAGGTCCTGAGTAGGCTGCGCTCGCGAGTGTCCACCAGGGCCTCGATCCTGGGGAATAGGACGGACGAGGAAGGGACGATCGTGTCGGTGTCGCCGTCGGTGGAGATCGACGACATCGCGCAGGCGAGCAATCCAACTTTGGAGCCTCCTCTGCTTCTGGTGGGCGCGGGGACGCGAACGGTGGGAGACAGCGATCGCTTTCGCTGCTTCCTGTCGAACGACGCACAGCTGGAAGGCCTGGAAGATCGCCGCATATGGAATTCTTTCCGACGCCCGGACAACTCGCTTCCGAACAACATGATGTACTTTCGGCTGCGGGACACGCTCTACTTCATCATGTGCAAGAGCCGATTCTCGTACCTGCAGATGTGGACCCGCCTCCGCCTGCTCTGCGGAGACCGAGGTGAGAAGTCCTCCCTGGAGCGCACGGGCTTCTCCGCGCCCGGCGCGGGGAGGCGCTCGTTGTTCGATCTGCCCCTATCCGTCGAGGGCGACACCTCGATGGTGAGGATGCGGATTCGGAATGGAACCCACGAGATGGAGCGGCTGGGCCGCATGCAGGGCTTCGTGAAGACGGGGGGGCGTCGCAAGTCGGAGGTCTGGGCAGATGCCCACCTGGAGCTCAGCGGGGAGCGGGGCACTGCGCGGATCGAGGCCGCCTCGATCGGCAAGGACGAGGTCCTTGACCTGTCTCAGGTGGACGCGATCGGTGTTTCTGATGCGCCGGGGCCCGTGGCGGCCTACCAGCTTTCTCTTCGTGTGAAGCACGCCGCGCTCCGGGACGCCTTCAGTCAAGTCAAGACCGTCGAGGCCGGGCGCACAGCATCGGGGCTGGACATTCGCAGCGCGAAGCCTTTCCTGGTCCTGCAGGTTGTCCTCGGCCACAACGGGCTGGAAGCTCGCTCGGATCTGTACAAGCACTTTGAGCTCCCAGCGCCCGTCGTGCTGCCGGTGCAGCGCGGCTACAATCCGTTCTGGAACCAGAACGTCAACTTTGGCTTGACCAGCGACCTCAGGGAGAACGCCTCCCTGCTGATCACCGCCTATTCGAAGTCGGCGTCCCGATCTTCGGGGTCCCAGCGGTCCATCTATCTCGGCGAGCACTGCGTCCCGCTGGCCACGTTCAGCAGCACCCCGCTGGCGTACCAGCACAGCACTGTGGATTTCAGCAAATGCAGTCGCAGGATTTCGCTCACGATTCACCGGGCCGAGGGCCTGCTCGCTGCGGACACGGGCGGCACGTCCGATCCGTACGTCAAAATTCGAGCCTACGACGCAGAAGGCGTCCGCGTGGAGGGCATCAGACTGCAAACAAGCACCGTGTACAAGACTTGTGATCCATCGTTCGAGCAGGAGTTCATCCTCGACGCGGCGCAGGAGCGCGTGTCGCGCTCCGAACTTGGCGGGTCGAACTTTAAGGCCGTGGAGTGCTCAGAGCCTTTCTACGGCTTGGGCGACCTCGTTGGGTTCGAACTCACCTTGTATGACGCCGACAAGATCTCTCGCGACGATCTTCTTGGGAGCTGCACCGTTCCTCTGCAGTCGATCCTGGCCGGTGGCGGCTTCGTGAAGAAGCGCATCCCGCTCCTCTTCGGCCCAAATCAGAAGGTCCTGCCGAAGGATGGCAAAAGCCTGGGGTACATCGAGGTCAGCGCCCGGATTCAGGTGACGCGAACTGGCATGGTGCCAGGCTTAACTCGGAAGACGAAAGGCAGTCGAAAGCTGGGGGACGCAGAGGAGGCCAAGGCCGACGACATGAGCAACAATAACAACTGCGCCCGATTCAGCTTCAAGATGGTCAAACTGCAAGCGGAGTCCACATGGTGGCCTGCCTCCGCGGTGTCGCCCGGGGACACGGAAGAGAACGATGCGACGGGGGCCTTCTGGGAGCCGCAGTTCGGCGTGACTCTGAGCCACGACCACCTGCTACTGGACTCCTCCATGGTGGCGCACCGGGACATGGGAGTCCAGATGCCCCTGCACGTTCGCAAGCGGCGGAAGGACGCGGACGCGGAAGCTGGACTGAACATGCTGTCCCTCATTCGCGAGGACGATGGAGGCGGAAGCTATCGGACGGCGACCATTGAAGTGCTCGAGAACCAGCGCTTTAACCCGTTCCTCGACTGGGGAAGCTCCTACCCGGGTCACCTGCTCTTGAATGACCCGCGGAAGTATACGAGCATCACCGGCAAGCAGAGGATCCCCGTAAAATACTTGGAGGAGCTGGAGCCCCCGATGGGCTACTCGTGGGCTTCCGACTGGACGATCGACATGCCACCCAAGCATGAATGGAGCTATGGCTTCGATTTCTGGCTGCTGCACAACGCGTTCAAGGACGGCAACGTGTCGGAGAAGGGCTTGGATACCTACGTCCGCTGCCGCCGCTGGGTGCGGCAGATCCGTCTGCAGCTCGATTCGGACGGACCCGCTTCGTCTGCCGGGGACAGCGAAGAGCACGTGCACATGGCCGCGGATTTCCTCGGCGGCGGACTGCATCACTTCGCGACGCTCAAGCCGTCTGGCGAGATCACGTTTCGCGTGTACGAGAACGAGGTGCGCGACCAAGACACGGAGCGGTGGGTGCCCGCGGAGACTCGCTTCACGAACGAGTCTGGGGAATGCAGCCTGCTTGATCTCAACGACATCCCGAGCATCCCGGGCTTCTCGTTCACAGGTCCGTGGGAGTTGCTGCACAACCAAGTCGCGGAGGCGGAGGCCACCGACTTCTGGATCTACACGGAAGTTGAAGAGGAGGCGGAAGACGCAAGCGCGACATCGAGCGACATCGACGGATCGGAGCATCGACGCAGGGCGTGGGTGCGGACGCTGAGGCCAGGCTCTAGCTCCGGGCCTGACCAGGCGGCCAGGTCCAGCTCCTGGAAGGCCGAGGAAGCGGCTATGATTTCCCCCGGCCAGCACATCGATGCGCGTGCCACTTCGATGATCCTTCCCCTGGAGCGAATCTCGTCAATCCACGTCCTGTCCTCCTCGACCGTCTACATCATCGCTTTCGGCGGCTTGGCGAACTACGTCCCTCGCGCTGACAAGTTTCGCGAGGTCGCCCAAAGCGACTACGACGATGCTTCGAGCACCCATCTCCTAATCGGGCCAGTTCCGGCGATGTCCTTCGCCAACTCGCTGCTGGGGAAGATCGGAAGCCTGACCGTGTCTTCGCTGCTGGTGGACCTGCGCTACCTGCGCTCGCAGAGCAGAGACGGCGACACCGCGACTGGCTTCGACAAGAGCCTCAGCTACGTCAACTTCCCGAAGTCGACGCAACCTGGCGGCGGCTCGGCGCCGCCGTCCCTGAGAAGGAAAGGCCGATTTGATACGAGCAACGATGGAAGTCGCCTGAATCAGGGTTTCCGCCTGAACGAAAAGGAGCTGATCTTGGAGCTGCAGCAGAAGCAGCTCTCCGACGAGTCGGCCGTCGACATCATGGAGAGCGCGGTGATTGACAGGGCCACGCATACCTTGCAAATGCTGCAGTATCGTGTCGAGCTGCTGTGCGAGGGAGCCAGGAGGCTGCAGAACATGGCCTTTCAGCTAGCGGTCGTGAGTCGCGACTACGCCGCACAGGATGTGAAGTACCAAGAGGTGCTCGCACCCAGCATCCGCCGCGCGCGACACCTCTTCTGGACCTACCAGGTTGGCCTGTATCACCTCGGCATCCGCATTCGGAGGCTCACCGCCTACGCGCTGGAGATCATGAGCCTCGAGATCCGAGTGCCGTGGATTGAAGAGCTGCTGAAGAACTCGATGCCACCTGACATTGACGAAGACCTGGAGGACCGGCTGACCGGATCGCATGCGCATCGGCTGAAGGACGGACGGAGGGATTCGTGGGTGTGGAAGGTCTTCATCGCCGCACCGAAGTCAAACGCCTTCGTGAACTTCCACCCGCTCGCGAGGGAGTCGGGGCGGGAGCCAACGATGCGAGCGCTGCTGCAGTCCTCGAGAATCACCTTCAGTTTGAAGCAGACGAAGCACGAATTCGAGCTGGATCTGGAGAGGCGTCCTCACGACGCAACGATTGAGATGGCAGCGCGTGGTGGCCTGATGGACGTCGACGAGCTCACGGACACCCTCATCATCAATCTCATTGTGAAGAGGGGGCTAGCCTTCACGATCCGCGAGATGCTCTCGCACGACATCAGCACGCCGAACCCGAACGTCGTCCTGGACTGTGTCGAGGACGTACCAGGAGACGCCAGCGAGGCGCTCGAGAAGGCGCTGAGCTACATCTTCCCCGTGCGCGCAGATGCCAGCCAGGATGTCACGTGCCATTTCTCCGGCACGCGCCAGACGTACTTGGAGCGCGTCATCATGCAGAAGCTCCAGGCGTTCAACAAGACGGACGCGAGGCTCAAGGACGAGGAGGGCTACGCCGGGGTCGACTTCGTCCGCCTCGGCGTCCTCGACCCTGCCGGAGAAACGAAACGGGACTCCGGCGAGTCGCAGAGTACGATCTTCAGCCTCGCCAAGGACGGCTCCGAGCGCAGCTTGGTTCCGAAGCTCACCACCAAGGTGATGGAGCAGGAGGTCCTTGGCATCCTTGCGCTCAACTCCTTGGACAGTCGCGTGGAATGCCTCAACTTTGCCCGATACCTCATGGACGACTCCAGGAAGCGGCTCACGCAGCTGAGCCTGTATTGGTCGACGATGACCCCGGAGTTCGTGGCACCAATCGTTTCGCACATCCTCGAGACCTTCATGCTCGGCGTGAGCTCCGTCTTGTCGACCTTTGTGTACAGCGAGTCCTTTGAGCCGCTGAACTACGGGAGCCTGTCCGCTTTCATGAAGTTCATCAACTTCGAGTTCGGCAACGCAGAGCGCGTGCTCTCGCAGTCCTTCACGGTGCATCCCGGAGTCTGGGGCATCGTTCCCAAGCCGAGCTTTGAGAGCTGCCTGGATCTCTTCCAGGTGACGTCGTGGTACAAGAAGTGTCTGCTCGACTGCATGCTCGCGCTCGAGGTGACGGTGTTGCAGCAAGCGGTGGATCGGGAGGTCGAGAAGAACAAGGCGGAGGGTGAGTCGAGCTACTATGCCGGCATCGACAGTCCGGACATTGGTGCGCTGGCGTCGGGCAGCCCGAGCTGGAAGCTCATCCTTGACAAGGCGCGGGAACGCGGCCTGAGCAAAGCGCAGGTCGACATCCTCAAGCTGCTTCTCCAGACTTCGAAGGCGGCCGTCCTTCCCTTCCCCGGTTCGCTTCAGCAGCCGATGAAGGACAAGAAGCCCGTTCCGTGGCGATGGGAAATCATCTGTGCTCCCCCAGCGCCCGGCAAGGAGCGCGGCGAGTGGCGGAGCGAGACGCCGGAGAACCTGGAGTACGCCCTCAATACGTACCATGAGCTCGTCCAGAGCATTTTCGGAAAGGACGAGAACATGATCGCGGCCATCCTGGAGTCTCACGCCCAGACCGCGGCCAGCCTTGCCCGCTCGTGGAGCAACGGAGTCGCGCAGACGCCTCTGAAGGCGCGGGGGAGTATCGCCTTCTTCTCGGCCATCGCGAACGACTGCCTGAGATACATCACCAGCCTTGATGAGAGATGCGAATACCTGCCGAACGAATCCAGTCCGATCTACGAGAGGGCGCTCGACGCAGTTGCCAGTACCACGCAGCTTTTCCTCCAGGTGGCCAAGAAGTGCGTCACGCGCATCGCCATGCACATATACGTGGACGTGGAGCTCTACGCGGCGGAGAATGACGTGACCTACACCCAAGACTGGTCGCTGGGCGCCGGTGACTCCCCGCCCACGCCGGGAGGCGCCCACGATGACGTGAGCCTGCTCACGCTCTTCCTGGGAACCGTGGAAGAGTACTTCCTGGAAGATCTCAGCGGTGGATTCATCCACGAGCGCTTCGCCGAGCGTATCTTCCGGGTTCTCCTGGACACCATCTGCAAGCGGTACCTGCTCGACGTTCGCTTCTTCTGCGAGAACAGCAACCTCCTCAACCGCTTCGGGAAGTCCAGTCGGAGAAGCCTCTCCGTCGACTCTCCGCAGGGACGTGCAAATCTCGGCAGAACCGTTGAAGTTCGCCTTCGCTCCGACGTGGAGCGGCTTGAGACGTTCGTCGACGACATCGCTAGTCTAGGAATTCGGACGCCGCCCGAGGCGTTCAAGACCTATCTTGACCCCTTGCGAAAGCTGCTGGAGGTTCTGACGTGCTCGGAGGACGAGATGGTCACGCTAGCGACGCAGATGATCGCAAGGAACGACGGCTCGATTGATGCCGTCGGGCGCTTCATGTTCTACTGCATGTCGCTGCGAGACGATGTGCAGCTCATCAGCGTGCACATCGTGCAGAGGGCGCTCGTCAACGCGGCCAGTGGGGAGCCAGACCTTGGGAAAGGCACCATTGGAGTGCGCGCAGTCGGCAGCATCGACGAGTTCATGAAGCCGATTCTCGAGCACGCGGAGGAGGAAGACTACCACAAGGAGATACCCAAGGATCTGCCCGAGACGGGGCTGCCGCTCATCTCGCTCGACAACACCATCGTCCCCACCATCCAGTCGGTCTTTGGGGAGGCTTTCCTGGAGTATGCGTCGCAGCGACGCAACTTCTCCAAGAACAGATCCAAGTCCAGTCGTTCTCACGAGGCGCACGAGGGTTCCGTCCTGGTCACCGTCATGGTGCACAACGCGACGGGCCTCCAGAAGCGCTCGTCGGGCCTGCTGGGCAAGGGAAAGGCCTGCCCCTATGTGCAACTTTCCATGTCTTCGCCGCAGGGCGTGCTCAAGCTGCGCACCAAGACCAAGTACAGCGACTTTCCCGTCTACGACCAGGCCTTCAACTTCAATCTGCTCACGGTCGCCGGCGCAAAGCTCACCGTGAAGGTCATCGACGACCGCACATTTTCAAAAGATCTTCTGCTTGGCGAAGGGGAAGTCCAGCTGTCAACTCTGACAGTTGCGGAGCACGGGTACGTCTCGCCAACGCAGCACCGCACAGCGGCCGACCCCACGACTGACCACGACGTTCCTTCGGTTTCTTCTGCTTTTTTACTGCTGTTTCTACTTTTTTTGCTGTTTCTGCGATTTCTAGGGAAGGCCTTCGCCCGGAGCGCATGGACGTTCCGCTGCAACCAACAGGTCTCGTCGGCGTGACCCTGTCCGCTCGCCGCGCGGCAGCCCCGGAGAAGGGGCCCGAGGCGAAAGAAGGGAAGAGCGAGGCATAGCGGACAAGGGTGGGCGAAGAAGATGGGGGGGGCGCTCCATCCTGCGCCTCGTGATATTTAAGAATACCCTGTTGAACTTCATGCGACTCTCCAGTGTTGTTAACAACCTCCTCTTCCATCCAACGAGCTGCACAGATCCATCGATCAGCGCAGACACACGCTTTGACTACCTTATCATACAAACACCAGAGGCAGGCAGTGCGCAGCTTTGGCGCAACTGCCGTTATGCATTTCGCAGCTCCGACCGACTGGCGAGGATGGCGACCTTGGTCTACTCGTGCAGCGAACCGCAGGCAGATCCCACCCTCTTGTTTCGATCCCGTGGCTTGGGAGCTCCGAACATTTAATCCTCCGACATTCCGCCAGCTTCCCTCGGGGCTTTCCCATCTAGGTCAACGGCCTCGTCGCCGGAATCGGCATGATTGTCGCCCGCGTAGGAAGCACTCTTTGCTTTCCTCAGGCTCAGCAGCCGGCGCTTCGAGTTCAGCGGAGGCGCGAGATTGCGCGGGGAGAGCGAGCCGAAGAGATTGAACCTGCCACGACTGGAAACGTCTCGGTCGTCGGACCTGCTCGTCGGTGCAGGTTCTTGTGGTGAGAGCTTCCCGCCCTTCGATGACTTGGCAGTCCTTGGCGACCTCCGGAAGAGGCCCTTCCCTCCTCGCAGCCCCGGCACGTGGTTCCGACTGCCGTCGTAGTTCGCCGAAGGGTCTTCGTCCTCCGGCGGAACACCCGACGGAACGCTCCCCGGAGCACCCTGCGAAACGCTAAAGGACATGGACGGGTGCACATCGGTAGAACAAGTCCTCTGCGCCCTGCCCTGTTGAACACCGTCTGCCGCCTCCTCCACATCTCCACCAGAGGAACCCATCTCCGAACGATCGTCGTCATTTGCGGCAGCATTCGTTGGGTAAGAGGCGGACTTTCGCAATGCCATTCCCGCGCTCCGCGTATGGTCAATCATCGAGGAGGATGGATGAGCAATCATGGAGTCCCCGAAGGTCGGCGAGCGAGTGTCCCTCGGGGAACCCGCTGATTCCCTCAACATCGATCCCGTCCTGCCCCGTTGCTCGGCGCGCTGCGCTGCGCGATATGCGCCTTCACCGGTTGCCGTCCGCTCCGCGCGCTCCATCATTGAGTTGGAGGGCAGCACATCCATCGAGTTCGCGTTGTCGGTGGTCCGCCGTTCACGTTGCACATCCAGCGAGGCCTTCCTGCTGCCACCGACGCCCCTGGGAGATGCGGGGCCCGCTCTGGTCGTCGCTGCTGCTCCACCTGACCCCCAAGCTTCTACGACGCGAGACCCGTGCGATCCGCATTCATCAGGTTCGTCAGGCTTTCCCTTCGGCGATGGTGAGCTCCACTTGTCGCTGGGCCCGTTGTCGTCGGACTCGGTCTCCGCGGTATCAGCTCGGTCGAGCAGCGCCGACGGTCCCTGCATGGACCGCGAGATCCTGCAGGTCGGCTTCGCGGCCTGCCCTGCTTCCGCCATGTCTGCATCCTCCTGCGATTGCCCTTCCGCAGAGTCGCGCCCCTGGCTCCATTCTCTGGTCAACGCCTCCCGATCCAAGAACCAGATGCTCGGTGGGAAGTCCCCGCCGGCGGCCCTTCTTTGCAGCAGCGGCGAGGTGCCCACCGGCTTCAGGGAGGCGCTCCTCTTCCTGGGCTCGCCAGAGCGGGGCGACAGGTAGACGTCCGCACTTGCCCGCCGTCGACTGACGAGGTCCTGAAAGTGAGGGTTCGCGATGCCAAACGTCTCGTCGTCGCCGTCGGCGTCGAGATCAACGCCGCCGGCGTTCCTGGACAGGTCGATGAACGGGTCCAGGCTCACCTCCTTCTGATTCCTGGCCTCCTCGGCGTCGGACGCGCGCCTGCCGAAGAGGCCGATGCCCGGCCGGAATATCCTCATCGACTGGGGACGCTTGTTCTCCGTCCTTTGAGGCGTACTGAACGAGAACGGAAAGCCCAGAGTGGCGGAGAAGCCTTGCGGGCGCCGCGCCTGCTCCTTCGGCTTCTCTTCTCCGAGCCAGCGCATCTCGGCGGGGGTCAAGGTCTTGCGCTTGTAGTCCGCGTCCGCCGAGCCGGGCTTTCGGGACAGGATGCTATGTCGGATGGCGTGCGCAAACTCGTGCTGCTCCAGGCCCTGATCGGACCAGATCACGCTCTTGCCGGAGTCCACGGACACTCGCCACGCGCCGTCTGGCGTGGGCGAGCGTGACATGGACCCCGTAGGGGACTGCGGCGAACCTGCGCGGTCCATCGCCCGGGGGCTGTCCACGGCGTCTCCGAAGCCCAGGTCGACCAGCTCCAGGATGCTCTCGCGGTCTTCGATGGAGCAGCTGCTCGTCTTGGAGCCTCGGCGACTCACTCTCCGACTGCCCTTGAGAATGGACTCTCGCTTGGCAGAGGTCAACTGCGACGTGGGCATCATCCGCGCCGCGAAGGCCGGGTCCAGGAGCTTCCAGGAGGTTGAGGAGCCGCCCGCGGACACGTCCGTGCCCGTCGACATGTTGGACGAGCTGTGTCGTCTCCGCGGCACCGAGTCCTCGCTCCCTCGCATTAGCCCTCCCTGGGATGTGTCCAGGCTGCTCGCCCCGATGGACAAGCTGGACGCGCTCAGTCTCCTGGTGGCGTCCTGGCTGGACTCGTAGCTGGTGGTCTCCTGCGTGCCGACCGTCACGCCGTCGGACGACAGGCGGGGTCGAGGCTCTGTCGACGCCGCTTTGCTCGACGTCACCAGCAGTTCGGGGGAGCTCAGCTCCATCCCCGCCCGGCCCTTCACCACCACATGCAGGCCGTCCTCTTCGTCACTGGAGACCTGCCTGCGGCGCAGACTCACCCTCCGAGACCTCCGGAGGGACAGCTGCTCGTCTCGGCCCTGGAGGATCATGCGGGCCTTGACGGGGATGGCGTCCGGCAGCTCCACCGCATTGCAGAACTCGCGCATCTCGGCCCCCGAGTCGCTACTGGGCTCCGAGCCGCGCAAGGCGAGGTCGTTGAGGGCGTTGGCAGGCCCTCCGGCAGGGCTTGAACCTTCCGTGGCCGATGGGCGACGAGACGGGGTGCCGCCGATGAAGGACGACAGGCGCCGCGACAGCGGCTCCACGTTGGCGGGGGGGCTGGGGGAGCGTCGCGAGGTCGAAGAGCCACTCAGGAAGTTCATGGTGGCCAGCGGCGTCCTTCCCGTGCCCCCCTCGCTGAGAAATTCCTCCAGCTCCAGCTTCTTCAGCTCCACTTCTCTTCGCGACTTGGCCCTCCGGCGCGCCGCTCGGCGCTCGTTGGCCGCGCGGACCAGCTCGGGGGTCAAGGGCAGCTCATCCAGCTTCTCTCGCAGCTCCTCGGCCGTGCGAGGCATCTGCAAGCTGCGGCGTCGGCCCCTCATGGGGCAGGCCAGCTGCTGGGCTCTGTCCGCCGGGGCTGGCGCTTGCAAGGCCCTCTGTCCAGGCTCGCCAGCAGGGTCTGCGGTGCGCGGGCTCCGGCGCTCTGGCGTGGCGTGGCGCTTTCCTTGGGGAGATCCGCGGCAAATTCTCCTGTCGCGGCGGCGCACAATTGGAACACATTGGCGTCGAGAGGAGGCGAATGGACTGCGGAGGAAATTCTCCTACAAGCCAGCTTGACGTGGTTGCGTGGCTGTGCGATGCGCCCCCAAGGGGACACCGAGCTCCCTCGCGCGAGGACGTTGTGCGGGGACATGTGGAAGAGGCGACGTACGAGGAGCGGCATTGGTGGAGCGACCCGAGTTCTCCAAGCCACCTCGAGAGCATGATTGGCTGATTCCAGTAACGATGATACTATTGGTGGAGGTGCAGACATTCTGGTCGATTTACAGAGTAGGTGACTGGGTTCCACGTTGGACCGACTTTCGCCCCAGCGGCGGAGTTTCCCAGTCTCTTCAGTCGCCATACCACAGAGGCCGAGTTATGCTCATGCAAGTCGACGGTCGAGATCGTCGATTTTTGGATTTGATGACGTAGATGATGTGCCTTGTCCGCGCATTTCTGGAACGCGAAACGGGATGGGCCGGTCTCGGCCAATGAAACGACTCAGCAAGAGTCCGTTTGGCGCAACGGAAATGCACGTTGGCCACTCAGCGCTGCTCGCGAAATTTCATGCGCCAAATAGAAAGCTTGGAACTTGATGTTGACGCTGCGCTGACAAGGCCCAATCAACGCGGAAAATTTCATTTGGCGGCATAGCACACCCACGTAGGAGTATCTCTTGCAACTCGAATCTACGTCTCCAATACTAATGGGCCGTTGGTCCATCTCTGACAGCGCTGGCAGCCCAAACCCCTCATTTTTGAAACTGATTGGCCAGATGGAGTTTCTCGCGAGTGGAGCGACGACAGAAAAGCATCGCGCCTCGATTCTGCGCAGGTCTAGGTTCTAGGGCAATTTGGCGACGTCGAGACGGATGTGGAGACCTCCGCCACCACTTTCGATCCTCGACAAGTCTGCCGGTTTTGGGTTTTGGTCGTTGACCTGGTTTTCTTGACGTGTTTTGCCGTTTTGCCGTTTTGCCGTTCTGCCGTTTTGCCCATGTATACGGGCGCTTCAAGACCTTCTTAGCATTTCGTACCAACACGGGGCGCAACGGATGTGATGCAGCTGGGCCCCAGCGAGCGATGGCGATTGCGAAGTGCTGCCGCGCGAAGAAGAAGAAGGGAGGGAGGGTGAAAACCCCGAAGATCTAGGTGCCTGGTCCGGCCCGCGAACGCCTACAAAGGCGCCGCCGTCTCCACCGCATTGGCAAAGCCCGCGGTCCGAAGCACCTCCGAAAGCTGCCTTGCTCTGTGGCTGCCTTCGGCGGCGGACGACACTTGCAGCACGCACTCGGCCCTGCCGGCTTCCACCGCCGCCTGGACGTGCACCACGCCATCCTGACCCAGGAGAGCTCGCTGCACACTGTCCACGCAGGAGGCACATCCCATGCTCTTCCCGAGGTGAAACTCCACGCGAAAGAGCTGCGCAGCGTCGCCAACTCCAACCCCAACAACTTTCGACCGCCTCAAACGCCTCGACCGCCTCGACCGCCACGCCGTCGCCAAGGCCAGCAGCTCGGGCAGGAACGCCAGCGAGCAAGCGAGCACGCTCCCCCAGGCCGCGACGCTCGCTGATCCTGGGACGGTCGAAGCCAGGTGTCCTCTCCAGGCGAAGACCTGCAGGTTCACGGTGCACGCCAAGAAGAAAGGTCGCCACGGGCCCAGGTACGTGTTGAAGCCCGCGCAGCCGATACTCATCGCGTTCAGCAGGATCTGCACCGCGCAGCACGCAGAGGACAGGAGACCCATCACCGACCTGCACAGTCGAACATAAGTTTTTTTTTTTTTTCCGCAGAAGATTTGAGGGTGTTGGGTGCAGCCTACAGAGTCTTCTGCTTCTTGTTCTGCTCACCAGATGGCAAGTCTTTGCCCTTCTGAACGGGCGATTGCGTGGTGAAGCGCCGCTTCGAGCGTTCCCAGCGCTCCATTTCCGGCTGCAGCATGCGCCAGGACGCCTATCCCAGCAGTGCTAATGGCCAACTTCCGCGCGAAGCCTCTTGACCACAGCAGATGCGCATTCGCTTCCCGTTCCGCATCAGAAGCTCGCGTTTGTCGCGCCCTGCCAAAGATCCGCAGCGCCGCTGGCGCCTTTCCGCCCATCTTCCCGGGCACGTTTAGCGCCAATGCGCATTCTGACACCACCAGGAGCGCAGCAACGACAAGCAAGCGCCTCATTCTCCTTCAATTCCGCTGCCAAAACGCCGAAGAACGCATGAGAACTGGCGGGAAAATCTCGGTGTCGCGCAGGTCCGAGGCGGTGTCGCGCCGGCCACGGTGCGTACGCAGGATTCCCCGAGCGCCAACCTGGCGAGAGGCCTCAGAGCAAGCATGTTTCGAAGAGGTAAAAAAAAAAAAGAAAAAAAACTGTACAAGCGCGTGTGATGAACGTTCTAGAAGAAGGGTGGGTCCTGAAATCCGAAGAAGACACGGCACGTACTCTAGAGTCACCATCGGCGTGGGATCCACACGCCGGCGGCGCTAGTGCGATGCCAAAATACCGGGCCGCGGAGCCTTGCTTCGCCTGGCAAGCTTGCTTTGCGGCGTCTCTGGGGCCCTAGACTCCCTTTGCAGCCTCGCTTCCCGACTCTGACGACTCGGCGCCCTTCGGTTCCTCCAGGCTTGCTGCTCACCTTCGCTTTGCTGGCGGGCTTCCCGGCGCCTGCCAGGCCTTTCCTACGGGCGCCGGCCCCTCGCGCGGGCGGCTTGGCAGCTCATGATCGACGCCAGGTGCTGCAGGAGGCCATGCTCCTGGTCACAGGTACAGCAGCCGGCGTAGATGGGGGCCGGGAAACGCCGCTCACAGCAGCGCCATCGCTAGGCCTGGCGGGCTTTGCCCAGGAGGCGGCAGCGCGACCGGAGGGCGTGGACAAGCCGGAACTGCTGCCCAAGGAGAAAGTGAATGTGGTGGATCTGGAGAAGCTGCTGACGTCCGGGCAGCGGCAGCGCCTCGAGGAGCAGACGAAGGCGATCGAGAAGGAGACGGGGTGCAGGATCCGGGTGCTCACGCAGCGGTACCCGGAGACTCCGGGGCTGGCGGTGAAGGATTATTGGGCCGTCGATGAGAACACGATCGTGATCGTTGCGGATAAGGGCGGCTTCGGCCGGAAGGGCGCAGTTACGAACCTCCTGAACTTCAACGTGGGCGATAACTTTAGACTTAGCCTGCCGCCCCAGTTCTGGACGCGGTTGCAGAACTCGTACGGCAACAAGTTCTACGTGGAAGAGAACGGGGACGACAAGGCCATCCTGCGGGCAGTGGACGTGATCAACAGCTGCCTTCGCCGTGGATACTGCGTGGATCCCAGGGACGCGCTCAAGGTCAACGAGGAGTTCACCAGTCTGTAGCAGCCCAAGCAGCACGATGGGCTGCCCCGCTCTACATCCCAGCAGCTCCCGTTACCAACAGAACATAGCTTGCCGTCGACAAGTCGGCGTGTCTGTGACGTCTCCTGGCTGCAGACGAAGAACGGAGTCGAGGAGGACGACACACAAGAGAAAAGAAACAAAAGCAAAGACACCATAACCAACTACGTCGCATCGTCTTTGGAGAGGTTCTTGAGCTTCTCCTTTCGCGCGTCGTCTATTGCGCTTGCAAGGCGCTCCAAGGCCTGCTTCTGCAGCTCAGCGAAAACCTCATTCTGCTTCGCGAGGCTCTGGGCCTGTGCGGCGAGCTTTGCAGCGACGCGAAGCTCGCCTTTGTCATACATGTGCGCGGCCACCTCAAAGTTGGCCTCTGCCAAGAGGCTCCGAGCGTGCACCGGCCATCCCATCGCCGTCTCGTCCTCCGGCGGCCCGTACGCCTGGATCCCGAGATTCATGACGTGCCCAATGCCCCTCAGCATGAGTCCCTGATCCCCCTTGCTGATGCTCTCCCGCAGCGGTCCCATGGCCGCGGCCATGTCCAGAGCCGCCTTGATGGATCGACGCTTCTCCTTGATCTGCAGTTCAAGTTTGCCCGCGAAGGAAGACCAGCAAGAGAGGTCGAGGACTGATGAGCCGGCCACTCTGGCTTGCGGGGTTCATCATTGGAACCGCAGAGAAGCGTCGAGAAACGCACCTCTTCGGGCTCCAGACTGGCCAGGAACTTGTCTCGCACGCGGTCGTACTTGTCTATCAGAAAGTCTTGGAAGGACGCGACGGTCCCAGAGACCATGCCCATCGCAGAAGGCCCCAGTGGAATGGAAACTGCCAACGCAAAGGCCACCAGAGCCAAGCGAGACAGCCAAGGGATGCCTGGCGCTGCACTGGCTACATCCTGATTGTCTTGCCGCTCTCGCCGACGATGCTCTCGTCTCTGCTCCCGGGAAGCTTGTCCTCTCGGCATAATGCGACTTCGCTCCACAGCCACAGACCGGAGAGGGGAAAAAAGGGGCGGCAAAAAGACCCAAGACCAAAGAGCGGCGTGGTTGGGCAGGAAATCGGCTAAACTCGCTATGAGGGCGGTTTATAAGCGACACCAGAGCAGGCAACCAATCACGGTTGAGGATGCTGAGTTGAGAAGCCGAGAACCAGATACTGACAAATACTAGATCTGATGCTTTTTTGGTGGGGGTGTGGTTGTGGGGTGGTACACAAACCCAATGTTCATCTCTATCAATAAAAAATTTTAAATTTATGTTAGTACAGGATAGAAATTAGAAAATATTTATTTTAAAATATATTGAACAGTTGGTTTTGTGTTTGCCCGCGCATTGTTGTGCAAACGACGAACAGTAGGGCGCCCGAGTTTTTGTGTTTGCGGCGTGTGTCCCCACTGCAGAGGATCGTATCTTGCCGGTTGCTCATGTCCGCCATCGCGTCGTCCAACGCCTCCGCGCTGGCTGCCGATGTCGCAGATAGCGCAACCGGCGTCGTGGCCCCCGACAACTCGGCGGTTGGGAGTAGCTTAAGCTTCTCCGCCTTCCGCCAGAGTCTGCGCGAGGCCATGCTAACGCACAGCGTGGAGTGGCCGCTGGCTTGGCGCCAAAAGGCGGTGGCGGACGGCTTCGCGCGCTCCGCGGACGGCGCGGACGACGTGCTCTACCAGAGGGCCTTTCAGCTGTTCAACAGCACGAAAGACAGGATGAACATCGCGGAGGAGCTGCCGGGCCTCCTGTATCTGCCGTGCATCATCATGCACGAGACGGACAAGTTCTACGTGTGTCGCGTGCTCACGCGCATCTTTAAACGCTACCAGCGCTGGCTGGCCACCGCGGCCGAGTCTCCGGATCTGCCCACGGTGCCTGAGAGCTGTAAGTGTCGAACGGGTTTCGGGCTAGCGTGGAGAAAGAAGGAGGAGGGGGAGTGACCTCAAGTCGTTCTGGGCTTCTTTTGTCGCAGTTCCGATCATGCAAGAGACGGAAGGCATCATGAACGACAAGAAGAGGAAGAGGAAGCCGTGGCAGCAGTCGACGACGCCCAAGGATGGCAGCTCCGGCGCCAACGTGATGGAGTCGCTTCGCGTGGCCGCGAGGGGATCGTCTTTCAATGCTCCCTCTGGCCATGATGTAGGTGAGCCTCCCTCTCGTGCCTCCCTGCGCCGGGGCGTCGACGGTGACTTCGGACGGAGAAAGCTAACACCAGCGCAGTCGGTATTCAGCAAGCACGGAGTCGCGCGTACAAGTACCTGTACACGGAAGTGGCGGACATGTTCCAGGTGACGAGGAGATGCTTCGGGGAAGAGAGCGAGCAGACGAAGGAGGACCTGCTTCTCCTGGAGGCCGTGCGGAAGCCGCTCTATCGCTACCTGGAAGATACCTACTCGCACATTTCGTGGAACGATGACGGAAGGCCGCAGGAAGGCGCCTCGCACGCGAGCGCCGCGGGCGGAGCGGGCGGAGCGGCCAGCGGCACGCAGGACTACGTCTCCCTTTACAGCAGCACCGGAGGAGGCTCCTCGAACGGCGGGGCGGTGGCATCTACTAGTGCTAGGGGAGAAGCGGCTGCAGGAGCCGAGGCCGGCGCCGCTTCTGCGCTTCCCGCCGGTGAAGAGAGCTGAACAGATCGGGGCGCCACATAGAAGGAGCTTGCGATAGGCAAAGATGCACAAAGCAATAGTTAGGGCAATTCAAGACTTGATGTGTGACTCGCTGGCAGATGAAGAAGATTGAGTGATTCTAAACTGCGGCCGGGATCGCCAGCAGGCCGTTTGCGGCCGTCAAGGCACATGCGAGCAGCTCTGCTGCGCTCGATTCATCACTTCCCCGATGCTCGGCTGGTTCTTCCCACGCTTGCTCTTCGCAGATCTGCCCGACCCGTTCCCCTTTCTCTTGCGGGGCCGCACGTCGGATATTGGCACGTCAGGAGTTCGCTCCTTCAAACCTGGACAAGGCGCTCCGCAGATCTCACACTTCGTTCGATTTCGGGAATTGAGCAAAGTGCACACTGAGCACGCCCACTGCCTCGGCCGCATTCCCCGTTTCGGTTTCGACTCCACCTCTGCTGCGGCCTGCGAGCCTTCTCCGATTCCGCGCGCTGCCTTTCCCTCTGGCTGTTTGGCTTTCGGGTTCGACTGTTTGCCGCGCGGTTTCGTCTGTTTCGTGCTTGGCTTCGAGTTTTTGGTGCCCGGCTTCGAGTTTCCGGTGCTTGGCTTCGAGTTTTGGGTGCCCGGCTTCGAGTTTTGGGTGCTCGGCTCGTCCTTGCGCTTCGTAGGCTCCTTCGCTCCTTGAATGGACTCCTGCTCTGGCGAGGTACCATTGGAGGATTCGTTACGATCCGCGTGCTCCTTGGAAGCAGCTGGTGCCTCGGGTTTCGCGGCATCCGCGGAGCCTCCATCCACATCCTGACAAGCAGTGGCGCCGTGATCTGTGCCATCGCGGCTGCAGTCCAAGAACACCACTTCGCTCTCCTCCACGGCCTTTGGGTCATGAGGAGGGCGAGGAGAACTTCTTTGAGAAGGCTGGCCCAACTCCTCCTCAGACGACGGCGGCAAAGAGCGCCCTTCCTGCCGGTCCTGCTTCCTTCGCTTCAGCGCTCTTTCCGTGGGTCGAGGAGGAGCACTCTCTTGAGATAGCTCCACTGAATGACAACTCTCGAACAGCTCGGAATCGTGGAGCGATTCCTCCGAGGTCTCGTTGTGGTCCAACGCAGCTCGCCTTGCAGCCGGGGTACTTCGTCGCGTCGAAGGCTCCGCCGGATTGGTTCCCTGCGCAGCTTTCTCCCCCTGGCAACGAGGCGCATCACAAAGATCCTTCAAGCTATGAGCCTGACCGTGTTCGGAGTCGCCCCTTGCCTGCCTGGTCTCGCAACTTTCGACCGCTTCGGCTGACAGCCCGGGCTGCGCTGTACGAGGCTTGGGAAGCTCGACCGTTGTTTCAGCTCTGATGTTCAGCGCCGCACCCTCCGGGGGCGGTGTTGTGGCCCCGGTCCTGTCCGCCAGTTGATCTGCATAAATCTCCACGGCCTTGTAGGGCACGAAGATTGCATCCTTGGACTGCTTGTTGGGATCGTCGAGGGGGTTTTCCTTTCCTTGAGCGGCATCGGCGGCACTTCTCATGCTCGCTCGTTGGGAGCTGTGCAAGGGATTCAAGTTGCGGGCGAGATCGGGATCCTGCGGCTTGTTCAACTCCACCGTTTCAAGCGCAGCGCCTTCCTTGTACCTGGGAAGCGCTTTCTGCAGCAGCTCCACGGGCACCGCAAAGGATCCCTTCTGCGTTCCTACATCAAAGTAGAAGATGCGCGAGAGCCGCTGACTGAAGGTCGCTCTATACGGCCCGCGGCCATCGACCACAAACCCCCTGCACGAGATCCTCTTGTTCAGATAGGGAGGCTTGGGATGCTCGACCGGCGGGGGAGCTCTAGCTTGCTCCTGCCCATCAGCAGAAGGCCGGATGGCTACAGGCAGCTTCCTATCCTCTCGTGCTGCGGGTGCTTTCTTGGCGGGAGAGTTGCTCCGCTGCCGCTGCCGCTGCCGCTTCCGCTGCTGCTTCAGGAGCTTCCGAAAGCCATTCTGGTACACCTCCAGATCCAATCCGAGCACGCCCTTCTTGCCAGCGCTGATGGCTTCCATGGCCTACAGAAGCCATCGGTCAGCGCACGAAAGCGTTGGCGCCTTCGCGGTAAGGATGCCAGGACGAGGGTGCTACCTTGCTTGTCAGGGAGTTGAACTGCTTCCCACGCTGTCTCGCGGTGTCCATTGCCTCCACCTCTTGCACAATGGCTTCTACGGGCCTCGGCTGCTCCGCGTCGCACTCGGCATTGTACAGCAGAGTGTAGTCCTTGATCCGCCGCGCCACATCCGCGCGCTTTCCGCTGCTTCTGAGCTTGAAAGACGCGGCGATCTCGCGAAGCTTCTTATCGCTTAGCGAGTGCAGATGCAGCGGCGTTAAATAGCTTCGCTTGGCCCCTTTCGCACCGCCCGCTCTATCCAGGTCGAAGCTGCTCATGCTCTGCTCTGTGGCCTTCTCTCCGCCACTGATGGTGTCCTCGGAGGCTGAAGACGCTGGTCGCGTGAGGCTTTGCAAGAGCGCTGGCCTCGCTTCGCGCCAGTTCTGCACGAGCCGTCCCAGAAGCGGCGGCGCGCTCAGCGAGCCGGTATGCGGCTTCCGACACGTGGGACAGCGATGTGTGGTCTCCAGATGCTGGCGCGCACAGCGCGAGCAGTACACATGGCCACAGCTCAGCGCCATGGGCGCATTGTACAGCTCGTGGCACACCTCACACCGGAGATCGGTGTCGAGAGCCGCCAGGCGCTTGCCGACGCCATCGATGGCCGCAAACTCCCAAGGGCCGTCCACGCCATCCATTCTGGCGGGACAATGGCGGAGAGAACGCTCAATCAAACCCCCAAAAAAGGCGGGAAGCGGGAAGGATGAAAACAAGACCAACAACGATCGTTTTAGGTATGGTTTTTGGCTTTGGCTTTGGCTCGTTTTCGGCCGAAAACCGGGATGGTTTTCGGGATTGCGGTTAATCCACGTAAAGCTAGCGCGATTGGTGACCGGGAACGGGCGCATGTTGCACTGGATGCTGTTGATTGGCGTTCGTCGCAGAGGGAAGCGCGACACTCGCCAATGGGAGAAGGCAGTCGGCACAGCGCCTCTCTCGGAGCGTCCTGACTGGCTCGTCAACGCCGCAGAAACCGGGCATCTTCAAACCTAATGCGGCCATATGCTGGCGGAATTGGAGCCTGGAAGAGGCAGATTCGTGTGCAGTTGTGCGCAATCACGTCGCTGCCAACTTTCACAGGCTGTTTCCCGCGCAAAGTCCGAGGCGCACGAACTCAAATTCGTAGCCCTCCGCCGAACTCGCGCAACTTGAGTAAGCGTTTCTAGAGAGGGGAGACTCGAGAGTTTCCAGTGCTCGACAACCGCAACCGCTGCGTGGTCAGAGGCGGTTCTTTCCAAAAGATATCGGCCCCCAAAGCCTGCCGAGCGCCCAGAACTCGGCCGTGAGTGCTTCGCTCGACTCTTGCAAGGTGCGCCTCGCCTTGCATTTGCGCGGACGAGGTTTCTGTGGCTTTGGCAGCTCATCCAGCAAGGGTTTTCTCTCGCTTCCAGTCACCAGACCTGCCCTCTGCTGTGTCCCCTTCTACTTCGTCCCCTTCGGCGCAGCGCAAAATTCCGAGAAGCTCGCTTTCGCGTCGAGTTGGCATCGACTTGAGCACGCTGCCGATCCAAGCGCAAACCACAGCAGAGACGTGTCAGAGAGCATCGGGTGAACAGAAAGCCGAGAGAGACAGCGCGCAGCATGAAACTCGAGGAGCCCCTTTTGGAGAGCGGTGCGCTTCCACCGCCCGTGCTTCCGCCGCCGGGACGCAAGCTCATGGTGGAAAGTAAGCTTCTGGACGCTTGCAGACAGTGCACAACCTCGGGCCTGAATCGAGCTCTCCTGTGTTCCCATTTCACAGGCGCGCATCTGAGTACCCATGACATGTCGTACAGCGTCGTGGTGACCAGACCCGGCAACAAGCGCATCTTCTTCCCGGAGCGAGAGGAGCGAGCACTGCTGCGGGTACTTCATTTGCGTGCCGAGACGCTTGCCAAACCCACCGGACACTTCGTAACGTGGCCTCGCGCAGGGTCTCAACTTTAACTTCCATCCTGGCACCACGACGGCGTTGATGGGACCAAGCGGAGCCGGCAAGACCACGCTTCTCATGGCGCTGGCTGGCCACAACCACAACGTGGGCAGGGTAGGTCTCCACTGCTCACGTCTTTCGTCGAGCCAAACGATGCTCACGTTCGTTCTCTCCAGGTGCGGGGAGAGATCCGCGTGAATGATGAGACGCTGCCGAAGAACTACAAGGAGATCTCCTGCCTCATTCCCCAGGCACGTTCTGAAGACATCACCTCTTTTTCCTGCCTCGTCTTCGCTCCAGCCTTGTCTTCTCTCCACGTTTTTGCTCAGGTCTTCCTTATCGACAGGATGATGTCCTACTGCACAGTCTGACTTGTCGCGAGATGCTGGGCTTCACCGCGGCCTTGAAAATGGAAGGGTCTGCAGAAGAGAGGTGCCGTCCACCTCATGTGCACGGGAGCGCGAAACGATAGAGGTCCAGCTGAACAGCTCGACTTCCTCTTGCTTTCCAGGAAAAATCGAGTCACAGAAGTGCTGGAGACGTTGTCGTTGCTGGAATGTTCGGACGTGATCATCGGCTCGGTGGACAGGAAAGGTACCTTCTTCCCGCCACCAGTCCTATTCTGACCCGTTGCGCAGTGCGAACGTCTGAGGCATCTGCGTAGGCATTTCCGGTGGACAGAGGAAGCGCGTCAGCGTGGGCATGGAGCTGATCACGGCCAAGTCGATCATCTTCGTCGACGAAGCGACTTCCGGTGCGGTGCTTTGCTCCCCGACCGCGCGGGTGACCGTCAACTCAACTCATGAGGAATCGCAGGACTTGACTCGAAAACGGCCAAGGACGTCACGGAACTTCTCCGCGAGCTCGCAAGAAGGTACGTAGCCCTCAAAAGGCGCCGGGGAGGTTGCCTTTTCTTGACCAATCTCCTCTGCTTCTTCTAGGAACTGTACCGTGGTGTGCACCATCCACCAGCCAAGCTATCAGATCTTCGCCGCGTTCGACATGCTTGTTCTGCTGTCGAAGGGACAGCTGGCTTACTTTGGCCCCGTGAAGAGCTGTCCAGCATTCTTTGCCTCCCTCGGTCCGTCCCTCCAATCCGCGTATCACGAAGGGGTGGCGGACGCTGACTCCCGTGGTGATTGCCAGGTTATGAGCTTCCTCACAAGGACAACCCGGCGGATGCCTACATGAGGTGGCTGCAAGATCCTGACGGCATCGGTCGGATTCTGAAAAAAGGTAGGACGCATCCACTTCGTAGCTCGTGCTGTGGCGCTGCGAGCTAAGGCTATTCCACTGGCGACGTGATAGCTGAAGAAGAGTTTACACCCGCGGACGACAGCGTCGAAGACTACGATGACGCGTCGTCCTTCGCGTCAACATTCAGCGAGCGTGCCTTCAAGATCGCTGAGGGGACGAACTATCCCGTGGCAAAGTCCAGGCAAATCGGGCTGCTCTACTACCGGTAAGGGCAACACCAGAATGCAGGCGGAGGTTCCCTCCCAGAGGTGTGACGCCATCCTGCAGGCAAGTTCTGTACACCGTGAAGGACTGGCGGGCCTACACCATCGGCATCCTTGCCAAGGGCATCGTCGGCTTCCTCTTGGGAATCGTTTTCCTCGGACTGGTGCGCAGCCCGTGGGCGACTTCGCATGACCTGGGCTTGGCGTGTGGGGCGCTCCTTTTCACCCTCTGCTGTTTCTTGACCCAGGGCGGAGAGGATCAAGACGCCGTTTTCACCACCAAGAGCGCCATGTTCATTTCGCTCATTCTGTCCTTTCAGGACTCGCTCGGCTTATCGCTCATGGAGTTTCCTCTCATGAAGGCTCTGCTGCTGCGCGAATATCGGAACGGGTGTGCATAATTTTTTTTCTGCGGAGTCAATGCAGGAGTGCAAGAACCTCACATCGCTGCTTCCCAACAGATACTTTGCGCTGGCGGCATGGTACGTCGGAGTCCTCGGCGGCTTCTTCACCGTCGTCCTGCCCGGGATCTTCTTGTTCGCACTGCTCGTGTACTTCATGGTTGGCTTCCAGGTTGGAATCTTGTGCAAGCGTGTCGGATTCATGTTCGTGGAAGTGCTTACGCTTCTATTCCCTTTCATCAAGGACGACGCGGGACGCTTCCTCACGTTCTTTGGCCTCCTTGTGGCCTCCGCTTGGATGGGCATTTCCCTTGGCTTCGTCGTGGGGTCTCGTTCGAAGGACTTTGAAGACGCAAGGTGCGCAAAGGGCCCCGCCTTATTCGGTGCACACGTTGCTGACAAACAAAAAACATCTCCTTGGAAGGGCGAAAATCTCCATGGTGATCCTTGTTACTTTCCTGTTCTCGGGTTTCCTCCTGCCGTACGACGACATCCACGACGTACGTGCCTCTGAAGCCCCTTTGGATGACGTTTCCCACCGACGTGGACGCGGTGCTGACACTCCCATTCCTCCTCTCGATCTTAACATAGCCAATGAAGTTCCTGTATTGGGCGTCACCAGCTCAATACCTCTACTCCTTGCTGTGCATCAACGAATTCGACGGGTACGCGTTGGAATGCGTCTGGCCCCGGACTGCTCGTCGCGCAGACAAGACACTGACACCCTCCTTCTTTGCAGCCTGGAGTACGACGACTGCGAACCGATTGTCGTGGGCAACACTACCTGCGATGACTTCTGCTACGTAGACGGAGCTGACGTATGGGCCCACTCATGCCTCGCGCGAAGAGCCGCTGCACCCAGACTGACACCAACATCTCCGATGCCTTAGGCTCTGGACGACCTCTCCCTCAGCCCCGACGACGAAGAGCAGCGCGCCTACACATTCGCTTGCATCCTCGCCGCCGTCATCGCTGGTGGCTACTACGTTCTGCGGAGGCAGATCAAGCTTGCTTAGGCATGCTGCTTTTCTCCTTTTCTTTGCGGTGAGTCGAGGCACAACAAGGAGTGCTCCAAGAGCAGTTGCAACCGTAGTGACAGCCGCGGTCGGCGCGTAGCTAGAAGAAGAAGAAGAAGAAGAAGAGCAAGAAGAAGAAGAAGACCATGAATACCAAAAGACTCTTCAGAACGGGGGGGTTGCGACCTCTCCAACTTCTTCTAACCCTCGAGGAAACGGGACTTGCACATCCTATTTCTTGCAACGCGACTGTCTCAACCCAAAAAACAACAGACAAAATAGAACCGGGGAAATGCGACCTCTCCAGCTTCTTCACCCCCTCAAGGAAACGGGACTTACACAT